>JAOTRH010235498.1:0-10020 GCA_034768845.1 Heliamphora exappendiculata | reverse complement strand
ATATGAAAAAGAAAGTCAAACTATTATTAAGAGAGAAAATTACACTAATATTTAAAAGATGAAAACAAAAAAATTAACAAGATTATTAAACTAGCATAAAAGACTTTTGTGAATGTTGGTATTAAGCAAAATTAAAGAAAAAAAATAAAAGAAAAGCAATTAAAAGAGAATTAAACTAATATTAAAAAATTTAATACATAGAAGAAAAGAAAGACAAAAAGAAATATTATCAAAGGATTTAAACTAAAAATCAATGTATTGAAACTAACTCAGAAATTATTTAATTAGAAAATGTGAATGTAGTATTGACAACTACATCCACATAATTGTAAGTGCAATTGATTATGGCAATAACAATATTAAAGTTGTAATTGCCAAATATATTAGCACTACCTTTTAATAAATTATAGAGTAACAATGTGTTAAGTGTGCAATGTGAACAAAATGACAATTATGAAATTAATGAAACTAATCGAATTACATGAAACACATTAAATGGTAAACAAGATGAACTATATAAATGTAGGAAACATACAAATTGAAATTGAACTTAACTCAATCACTCAAAGAGACAGGGAATGGAAATAGAAAGATCGGAGATCCAAACAGAATACCTAGATTGCTATTGAATTCTCAAGTCGGGGAATGGTGATCAACAGTCGAATCCTCAAGCGATGATCCAATCCAAGTTAGGGTTTCAATATCAGTGTTAACTGTCCAATTCTCGATACTTCGATAGGGTTTTGGCACCGGGACTCGTACTCTCTCGATGCTTTAGCAGAGTTTCTCTCTCTAACATAGTGTCTTGAAAATATATACCAGGGGGTACGGTATTTATAGAACTCTTCAACCAATGAGATGCTAATATATTTTGGTACACGTCAGGCCATTTGAAGTTGGCAGTTGCCAGTATGGATATGGCGGTCGCCACAACAAGTGCAGTTTCCAAGAGGGTCTACTGGCGACCGCCATAATGGAGTTAGCGACCCCATGGTTCAATATGGCGGTCGCTACCTTGGGCTTGGGTTTTCAAGAGTTTCTTGTGTAGGTCGCCACAATGAACATGGTGACCCCAAGGTTACACCATGGTGGTTTAAGATTTTGAAGTTGGAGGCCCAAAATGGTTGCACTGGTTTGAAGGTTTTGATCATTGGGTTCAAATACTAAACTTGGATCATTTCCCAAGAATCATACTGAAGCACTATTCTAATTGTTTTCATCATCAGATTCACAAAAATTAGACAGAGTCAAATTGGAGCGTCTATAGGCACCCTTAGTCCAAAAGGCGTCTTAGGACTCTCAAGCCCTGCTTCTCAGGCACCCGAAGTATAGAAGGCATCTTAGGCTTATCAAGCCCTGCTTCTTAAGCACCCTAAATGCAGAAGACGTATTAGGTTTTTCAAGCCTTAATGATCTAAGCACCCTAAGTCTAAAATGCGTCTTAGGTTTCTCAAGCCTTACTTCTTAGGTACCCTAAATCTAGGAAGCGTCTTAAGTTTTTCAAGCCCTGCTCCCCAGGCACCTATGTCATGATTGCTTTTTATGTGTTTTTGATGCCCCTATGACGTGTTTGTTTGCTTGTTTTTAGGATTTAAAAATAGTTTTAAAATTTTGACTCGACTTTTTAATTATTTTTTCTTCCGTTCTCGTCCTGAATTTTTTGGTCTTGACTCTACGTTTTAATTTGTGATTTTCTCCTGATGAGAATAATTTTAAAATTTTAACTTGACTTTTTAATTATTTTTAGTCCGTGTTTATCCCAAATTTTTAGGTCTTGACTCGACCTATTAATTTATGATTTTCTCCCGATGAGAATAATTTAAAGTCTTGCTCTACTTTTTAATTATTTTTATCCCATGCTCATCCTGAATTTTTAGGTCTTGACTCGACCTACTAATTCGTAGTTTTCTCCCGATAAAAATAATTTTAAAATCTTGACTCAACTTTTGTAATTATTTTTATCCTGTTTTCGTACTAAATTTTTAGGTCTTCACTCGACCTATTAATTCGTGTTACCCTCCTATTTAAGACAATTTCTAGGATCTTGATTTGATTCTTTTGATTATTTTATCCCCAACTGAGTTCTTAGATTTTGACTCGATCTTAGAATTATTGTTTGTGTGTGCTCCTTGGGATCTTGACTCGACCTTTAGAATATCTGTGGATCATGTTTAGTATCTGCATCTTGTTTTGTATCTTGCATTTGCTCCGGAACTACATTTTGGTCTGATCTCTAGCAAAAGAAGTATGTAGGCAGCTCGATGGAAGTTCAAGCATGACCACCATCATGTGATTGCTTGTGTGTTTATAACCTAAGGTTGGCGACTCGATCAAGTGGATGTTATCTCTAGGTCTTTGACATAACTCACATCATGCGTTGCTGCGCAAGTTATGTCAATGATGAAAATCGAGTGGGATGATGCAAAAAGTCTCTAAACGATGACTGAGAAATGATTCAAGTCCAGTACTCTGTGAAATCGAACTGTAAAATCACATCTTTCGAATCTTGAGGCTGCAAGCTTCAAATATTGCGACCAAATTGTTCACTTACCCAAATAACTGCACCTGCAAACTTTGAACCTTGCGCCTACAAACTTTCTTGTCGCGACCGTAATAAGAAACCTGTGGAAAAACTAACAAACCTCGCAACCGCAACCTTCAATGTTGCGACTGCAATGTTTAAAGCTTGTGACCGCAACCTCTTTGGCATCTTCTAAGCTTCCGACGTGTCACCACCTTATTGGGTGGAATTTTCTATAAATACATACCTTCTGTACAATTTTTAGAGGACAATTTTCTGAATGTTGGCACTCTGTTGAATCGAAAAGAGAAAGTACAGTACGCTAACTGTAATAACCCATACCATAGCAACTAATAGAAATGAGACACGTGTCAACTATAATTTCTCGGGTTAGCTAGTTAAGCTCCCTAGAATAATATATGACTTGAAAATTCGTTATAACAATAATTAGCCGATACTCTTAAAATATAATTCCTGACAAAACCCTATAAATAAAAATTTAATCAGAAAATTATACTAAAATTCATTAAAATTTGATAAATGTAAAAATTTAAAAACTTATATGTAGGAATATTTTAATAGAATTCTGATGACGCGAAAATTCACAAACTGACATTAAAAGCTTATATGAAATTTTGAGAATTTTTAGGAACATAAAATTTTACAACGAAAAATTTACGCAGTATAAATTATCCTCACATTTTGACACGTGTCATCCACGTGTCAAAAATTTGTAATGAGTAATCAAATTTCAAGTCGGCCACCGAGTGTTCGTTAAATGACCACCTATATACATATACATGGAATAAGCCTCAGAGAGTAAGACAGTAGCATGAGAAGAGCATAAATAATATATACATATATTATATACATATATACACATATAGAGGAAACCAACCCACGCAACGGTCCAATAAAACGAGGTGACAGCTTCCCGCGACGAGCAAACCTCATCAACCCTTTAGGTGGCGAGACCTTCAGAAACACATGATCTCCCACTATAAACTCTAACAGTCTCTTCCTCTAATTCATATAACTCTTTTGGCAGCTCTGAGCTGTCACCAAACGTTGACGAACCACGACAATCTGCTCCGTCGTCTCCCGTACTAAGTCGGGTCCCAAAAAAGCGGTCTCTCCCACCTCTGTCCAACATATCGACGATCTACACGGTCTACCATACAAAGCCTCATACGGTACCATCCCAATACTGCACTGATAGCTGTTATTGTATGCATACTTTGCCAATGATAGATGATCCTTCTAAGAACCCCAAAAGTCAAGCTCGTCCCCAAAGCCACCTGAAGAATCTGCCAAAAGAGCGATGTAAAGTGCGGGTCTCGATCAGAAATGATAGTCACCGGTACTCCATGTAGTCGAACTATCTCTCGAATGTACAATCTACTCAATCAGTCCACTGGGCCTCTCACTCGAATAGGGAGAAAGTGCGCAAACTTCGTCAACCTGTCCACTATAACCCAAATAGCATCGTGCCCCTTCGGCGAGCATGGAAGTCCTAATAAAAAATCCATAGTGACATTCTCCCATTTCCACTTAGATACAGGCAATGGCTGTAATAATCCTACAGGTTTCTAGTGTTCCACCTTTACTTGCTGATAAGTAAAGCATCGAGAAATGAATCGGATCACATCCTTTTTCATTCCCGTCCACCAGAACTATCGACGTATATCGTGATACATCTTCATGCCTCCTGGATGCACTGCAAGGCGTGAGTGATGAAACTCATGTAGCACCTCAGCACGGCATGACTCTCGCACAAACAGACATCTTGTCAATCTCAAACTCTGATCTAAACCCACCGTCCATCCTGCTGTGTCCTTCCCGCTACCAATGTGGTCCCGTATCATCTGAGCCTCCTGATCAGTTCCCTGAGCCTCTAATACACGTGCAATCAATGTAGGCTGTGAAGCTACAAAATATAATGTCGCACCTCCCCCTGTCTCCCTGAGACACAGATCAAACTCCCCAACAACCATGAGCATATCCCATTCTCGTAGAGCCACATAAGCTAACGAGCCATGAGATTTCCTGCTAAGCGCATCAGCTACGACATTTGCCTTCCCCGGGTGGTACTGCAAATCAAAGTCGTAGTTTCCCAATAGCTCCAACCATCGTCGCTGGCGAAGATTCAGGTCTTTCTATGAAAATAAGTATTTTAAGCTCTTGTGATCAGAGAAAATCTCAAAATTCTCACCATATAGATAATGCCGCCATGTATTCAAAGCGAAGACTACGGCTGCCAACTCCAGATCATGAGTCGGGTAATTTCTCTCATGTATCTTCAGCTGTCGCAAGCCGTAGGCTATAACCTTGCCTCCCTGTATCAATACACAGCTTAAACCATCATGTGATGTGTTGCAGTATACTGTATAGCCCATACCTCGCTAAGGAATAATCAACACCGGCGCACAGGTCAATCTCCTCTTTAGCTACTGGAAAGCTGACTCATAGGACTCACTCCATACAAAACTGATTCCCTTGCGTGCAAGGCTCGTCATCGGTGCTGCCAACCTAGAGAAGTCCTTCACAAATCGTTGATAATAACCTGCCAGATCGAGAAAACTACGTATCTCAAAAACATTCTTCGGTCGCTGCCAATTCGTCACTGCATCAGTCTTCGTCGAGTCCACTGATACCCCATCCTTCGACACCACGTGTCCAAGGAATCGCACCTCTGACATCCAAAACTCACACTTCTCGAACTTCGCATATAGGCGATGTTCTCTCAGAAGCTGTAAGATGACGTGCATATGCTCCGCATGCATCTCCCTCGTGGGTGAATAAACCAAAATATCATCCACGAACACGACCACAAAACTATCCAAGTAGGAGTGGAAAATACGGTTCATCAGACCCATAAATGTAGCTGGAGCATTCTTCAGACCAAACAGTATAACCAGAAACTCGTAGTGACCATAGCGAGTCCGAAAGGCGATCTTCGCTATGTCCTCGCCCCTAATCCTCAGCTGGTGATATCCTAACCTCAAGTCAATCTTCGAAAAGCAACGGGACTCCCTCAACTGATCAAATAAATCATCAATCCTAGGCGTAGGATATCTATTCTTCACCGTCACCTGGTTTAGCTTCCTGTAGTCTATACATAGTCTTAGTGACCAATCCTTTTTCTTCACGAACAAAGCTGGTGCTCCCCCCGACGATGTACTCGACCGTACAAACCCTTTCTCCAGCAACTCTTGCAACTTCACCTTGAGTTCACATAACTCAGCAGGTGCAAAGCGATAAGATGGCATAGAGATAGGAGCAGTTCCTGGAACAAGATCAATAGAGAACTCCACATCGTGGCTTGGTGGCAACTCAAATAGATCATCAGGAAAGATGTCCGGATAGTCGCACACCACAGGGGGTAACTCCCATCGAACTTCATCTGGCATATCCAATATGAGAGCAGAAAAGACAGAACCTAAGTTACCTCAAACTCGCGCGGCACCTAGTACAGACACCAAGCTCTCATCCCGATCACCCATAAAGTAGAAGCAATCACCCTCTGGGGTACATAAAAATTGACACTCTCCATCGCTCACAATCTATATAGGCATGGTAGGTAGTTAGCCAGTCCATCCTTAGGATGACATCAAACGTGGTCATGTCTAGAATGATAAAATCAAACTCTAAACAACGGCCGGCGACCTCGAGTACGCAGGATCTACAAACAAGGCTCAACGTCACACTCCCACTAACTGGGGTCTCCACATACAAGGTACTACCCAACCAGTCCATTTCTAACCCCTATGCAGATACAAATGCAGAGGATATAAATGAATGTGATGCTCTTGTGTCTATAAGGACACTGGCCCATGATCTAAAGTCAAGAAGAGTACCTTAGATCATGGCTGGAGTAACAACAGCATCAGACACCACTGGTGGTTTGGAAGCACTGTGATCAGTAAGCACATAAGCCTTAGCCCGCGGCTGTTTGGTCTATCCACCATAACTCTGAGTCGATGGCTGCCTCACTGACTGAGTTGAAGCACCTCCCTCCGCAAACCTAGAAGTCTAAGCCTTAGGTGCTGTGGAGCCTGTCGCCTCTGCACAGAAGAAGCAACTGATGCTCCTATCATGTCCTGGACATTCCCTTCTCTGGGGCACTGTCTGCAAAAGTGTCCGGACTGACCACACCCAAAACAGATAGGTGGGTCTCTCGCCTGTGACTGGACGGGTACTGAACTCTGAGCCTGGCCCTTCTGCGGGCACTCAACTCAACGATGTCCCGATTATCCGCATCTATAACAAATCAACCCTCTTTGTTCTAGCCTTCCTGCTGAAGCCATTGAAGGTGTAGGTGCAGACAACTGCGACTGATAAGATCCAGTAAAATGAGATCTAGGTCCAGACGACCTCTGGCGCTTGTTCCCGCGCCTCTGATCCCCACTGCCCTGCTGACTCTCGCTCTCTCTAATCGTACGACTGTCTGCCAACGAGTTCTCAACCCAGATAGCCACTTCCACCAGTTTAATATATACCTCCACATCTAGAGTTGCAACCCTATCCTTGATAGCAAGTTGAAGTCCCCTTTCATACCTCTGAGTGCACAACTCCTCAGTCGATACCATCTCAAGTGGAAATCGCGACATATTCGCGAACTTGGCCTCATACTGGACCACAAACAGATTCCCCTGAATAAGGGAGAGGAACTCCTCTCGGTGAGTATCTCTCAAAGATCTCAGGAAATACTTCTCTAAGAAGACTCTCGTAAAAGCAGCCCATGTCTCATCCACAGTGGTCTTAGCAAACTTTCACCACCCTCAATCATCTTCTCGTAGTTGGAACACCGCCAACATTATACGTAAAGCATCCTCCTCGATGTTCAGAGTATCAAAGATCGATGTGGTCACTTCCAACCACTCAATAGCGACCTTTGGGTCTAGCTCCCTAGCAAAGATCAGAGGATCCAACCGCTGAAACTCCCGCATAGCTACAGACCCCCTTGGCTCAAGAACCCGCACCCTAACCCTGGTTGCTTATGCCATAGCTCGTATAGTGGCAAGCATCTCATGGACAACGTCAGCATCGCCTACTTTCTCCTGTGGAGCATGAACATTTTCTTCCTTTGGAACCTAAACATAAAAACGTCCTCAGCCACGGCCTCGACCATGACCCCATCCCCGCACTCCCCGTGTGGACATAATTCTATAGGAAGCAATATAAACAAGATAAGCTTTCTTACAACATGTTACTACTTAACGGGAACACATAATCATGCTATCACATAGCCACATAAGATCATGTTAACACATCTCACATACTGAGGAGAACTAACAAGACAGATTTGTCCATTTGAATAACCTATTCAGATTCCCTACTAGAAAACATGTCGGCCAAACACGCTTCTAACTTGGCTTCCAAATATGTTTAATCAAATGCCCGAATGCAAGACTTATCAATCCTGAGATTCCACCTCCATACCCACATATACACAATTATCATGCTCAGAAAGCTATTAACATGTTATAAACCAACGTTTAAACACATGCAAGAAAGCATACACAATCAACCTCACCAGGTGATAAACCCCTTTTCCCATGGCTCTTAAGTATTCAAACCTAGAGCTCTGATACCAATTTATCATGCCCCAAAATCCAAGGTCACGTGAAAAACCACCAAACACCAGTTTTACAAAAAATAGGTTTTCAAACATTTAAATCCACCTGTTGAAATCAAGAAAAACCCAAAATGCATCTCTCAAGAACAGTAAACATCCTGTATAACATGCATAAGTATATCGCCTTATGGCGTACAAAATTGCCTTCAGGAATAGGCATACCAAAAGAAAAACTATAAAAGTCTTCCGCCACTACAAGCATCACCAGAGCTACACCTCTTCCACATCATCACCTTAAAGCAGTTTTACAAAAAGTCCCACTCGTGAGCCGAAGCCCAATAGAAACAGACTATGAAGTTGTAAAGCAGGTAATATGCAATCACATGGTGGGAGTGAACTCAACCACAAACCCAAAATGATTTTCCATCTAAAAACCCACAAATTTTCCCCTCAGGCCATCACAAGCCTCCCAAATGATTTTATTGTCATAAAACCATGTTTCCATCCTTAAACCCATGAATTTGCAAATAATGCAAGTAAACCATCATAGTTAAGGAAAAACAGTAATCAAAACATTGTTCCCTCGCAAAATGTACCATCGCGGAATAAGAAAAGTAAGATCCCATGTACCGACTCAATCACAAGAGGATAGAGGTAGCAACTATAGACCCCTGTCCAGTATCTAACCCCAAGATATCGTGGGATCGCCTAGATACACACAGGTTCTATATAGAGCACCATGAACGTAACCACTCAATTTACGGGTTATGACCCCGAGGGAGCTGAGCACCCGTCTGTCTCAATTTATGAGGACTAACCTGAAGGACCTGAGTACCTACGCTGCGCACATTTCTGGACTTGCACCGAGGGTAACTCGTGCCAAATACATGTCATTTCGGTACATCTAGATAATCTTCTAAAAACATAAATGTAGCTCAACTACAAAATATTTTCCCCCAAAATACATTATACATGTATTTAGATCCATCCTTCAACCAGGAGATCACATAAAGCATTTTCAAAATGTTTTATCCCGTTTTCAATAAGACGTTTTAAAACCTGAGACTCAACCCCGAAGGCGAGCTCCAAACCTCCAAAACATAAAATGTTGACATTTCCATCAAATTCTCCGTTTTCCAACAAAAACCATCATTTTCAAGAATGTCATTTGAAAATCATAAAATCAAATGTCATATGATGTACTAAACCAAGAGAAGCGAAAAAAATTCTTTATACCCGAAAAACCAAGGTTTAAACATAGATATGACATTTTATGCATTTTTTATCAATGAAAAAGCATACAATTATATATAACACCATAATACAGCAGCAGGGTCTAGAATCCTACGTCGTTGGGTTGAAACCCGACGCCTCGAAAATTAGGTCTCGCCGGAACGAGAATCAGACCGGATGAGCGCGAAGCTAGCAACGTGAATAGCAGGGATCCACAAGCTGATCGTCGAAAACTAGGCTCGGGCGGGTCAAATATGTAGAGAGAATGTAGAGGAAATGGAAGAAGAAGCTTTTCTCCAAACGTTCCAGGGGCTGGAATACATATAAGCACACCAAAAACACTGTTTAGTCGACTGAAGAGAGCACTTCAGTCTACTGAAGTGCCTCAAGAAACACAAACCGCCATAGTTCAGTTGACCGAACCCCTTGGTTCAGTCGACCGAACTCAACAAAAGCTGTTCAGTCGACCGAACGTAGTTGTCCTGTCGACTAAACCTCAGGGTTTTAACCTACTATTTTGTCTCGATTTTGGTGTTCTAAGCCCAACTCAAACAAGCCTAAACAATGTCCAGGAAAGCATAAAATACATCTATACATGCTGTTCTACAACTCAAAACATAAACCAAGTATCGATGATATATAACATGAAGGAAAAACACATCAACATTTATATATATCAAAATTAACA
>JAOTRH010235487.1:0-10020 GCA_034768845.1 Heliamphora exappendiculata | reverse complement strand
AAAAACAAATGAGAAATAAAAAATAAATAAAGGGACTCAAGTTTGCACCTCCCCACCTTACCTATCTAAAAATGAAATAAATAAAAGAAAAAAAAAATCAATTACTATAATGTGCGAATCAATGATTTGGCAACTTCTGCAGGTGGTGTCTGAAATTAAAACTTGTCTTGGTCTGGTGTACAATATGTTAACTCTTTTCCTTGACATATAGACATTCGTGGACTATTATGCTAATGTTCAAGCATGTTAGTTGGTAAAAAGCTTTTATTGATTTTGTTTGAAATTTTTTTAATATCGTAGGGTGTCCAGGTCAGTTTACGCGCACATCGACGAATCCTTACAGACTTACAATAATGTTTGTCCTTTAAACGTCCACTCGACTTGGGCTGCAATTGTGCAGAGCCGAGTTAAGCCCTAGAGTGTTCGAGTTCGACTTGCTAAAAATTGGTTAAGCTTGAGCTCGAATCGAGCTTGAAAATGTAACTCCAGCACGACTCATTTAGGTTTTGTGGAACTTGAGCTTGATTTGACTAAGAGCATCTACATTGATGCCTAGCTAAATTAGCTAATCAAAAAGCTAAAAGTTTAACTAGCCATTTTTAGTTTAACACTTCAACAATGCCAGCTATATTAGCTATTTTTTTAAAATATTATTTTTTTGTCCAAGTGGCCACACTTGAGAAGTATTTTATAATTATAATATTAATGGCCCTGTTTGAGCCAAATTGCAGAAATTTTGTTTATTTTTTTGCCTTTCTAATTTTTTTTATCTTCTGACTAATTTTTTATTTTTTCAAATCTTCTTTGTGAGATGAATAAAAAAAGTAAAGAAATTTGATGAAAAGATAAAAAAATTCACTAGAAACGAAAATAAGCAACATTAAATTTGGCTTATTAGCTTATTTTAGCTTATTTTTGTTTTTTCTGATTTAAAAAAAAAATTTTGATAACAAAATTTATTTTTTCGGTTCGTCTCGATTAGAGGAGTTGAAAAATATATTAGTTCGATTATGTGATGAAAAAAATTCGCTAAAGACGAAAATAAGCTAAACAAAATAAGTAAAGAAACAATTATTCCAAACAAAGTCAATAAGGCCGGGACACTTGAGCAATATTTCATAATTATAATATTAATAGCTAGTGTACAGTGCCTCCACAAATTTAAATAGTCACTGTAGCAATTGGCGTTTTAGCATGCCATTTAGCTAGTTTATTGCAAACGGTTTTTTATCAAATCGCTAGTCAATTTAGCCAAAATAACATAATAGCTAGCCTAGTGCGGATGCTCTAAGCTTCGACTATATAAACGAGCCAAGCTTTGAGTTCCAGTCAAAAAGACTTTTTATTTATTTATAAATAATGTGATTTCATTGAACAAGTGCATTCATTTCATCTCAATGCTCTTCTAAAGAAAAGAGAACTTGTAGCCAATGCATTCTATCATTCTCAATCATCTCATGTACAAAAATCAATACATAATTAGTTATAAAACTTGAAATTCAATGTATTCTCAGCATTTTTTTTATTTATCTTATTTACCCTCGGCTCACGAGCCTACTCGACCGAGGTATGGATAACTTGAGCTTGGCTCTTTTTTAAACGAGCCTATAAATGTGTTTCAAACTCGTCTATGTACTTAACGAAACGGGTATGAATGAGCCATTAATGAATGAACCTCAAGCTATTCATGAACGACTCAGTTCATTTGCAGCCCTCTACTAGCCTAGAATGATAACATAAATCATTGACACTGGTTGTGTTCAAATCCATTACAAAAGCATGAGAAAGTAAATTCATGACATTAGGAATCTCAAGATGTGGTTCACTTTCAAGGCATATGCCATTGGGAACTTCTTCATAGTCTTTGCTTAGTGTTTATCTATGTTTATTTAGGCTATGTTTTTGTCATTTTTAATCTTGTCTTTTAGGGGTATTTGGTTGATGATTTATTGAGTGTGGAATTGTATTCATGGGTTGTTGCACACGTGGGGCCACATTATTAGGTCTTTCATTGTATTATCTTAAAATGTTTTAAATAGGATCTCAGGTGCCAATATATTTTCTTCAATTTTGGAATTTGTAGCCATTTTGGAATTAGAAGTCTAAGCTTACATATAGTGAGATAATGCTTCAATTCAAGGGAGAACACGTTTTAGAAAATCAATGAAACTTAGATGCCTAATGGATTCTTTCTTCAACCTACTAATTTTGGCAAACAAAAATAACCCAAACCAGCCTGTAATTGTTTAGGGTTAGTTCACAGCTCACTAAATGGTTGTAGTTTCATCCTCTCATCTCTTTTCTTGCCTATTTATTCTCCCAAAACCTTGTCGTTTTGTCAATCCACACACAAACTTACTGCCCATGCATTTTTATTGCCTTTTAGGCTTTACTCTCACCCGTAAGGCTGTAGGATCTTGCTGCTGCCACACCTTAATCTTGGGATCTAATACTTGTCCTAAATTAGCTTTCCAATTAGCAATTATTGGGATGAAAATGAACAAGAAGACACATATTTCGAAGATAATGGTTCTTGCTTGCTTCATTCAATATTTCATAGGAACCAGACCTCACCTTCTGACCAAGTGATTGAATCCAAACCAAACACACACGGGAAGAGGTGGGACTTTTTACTACTACCATTTAGTATCTTCTGTTGACATTTTGTGGATGAATATCCACCACCGTGTTCATTGTAGGTCAGTGGAGTGCGAGTATTTAGAACACTTGCATGCACCTCATCATTTCAGCTTTTGGTTCAGCTAACTTAGAATACTGCTCTAGTGATGTACCGCTATGCTATACTATTGAATTTGACTCTTTTCAACCTAGTCAAAAATCCCCCCTTTCCCCTCCCCCCAAAATTTAGAATTGTTTAATCACTTTACACAAGACTCAAAAGGGATATGCATGTGGTTGGAGATGTTAATCTCCACTGCTTTCTCGAATGCATTTAGTTTTCCATTATTAAAGATTGTTGTCGTTCATCATGAGCGCTGCTTTGCAATTCTAAGCAAACAGAACTTTTCTTTTTTGGTCTTCCAACTTTCGTAGGGTCGTTTCCAGATATTATGCTTGTCAGGCTCGTTCTTGGTTGCTGAGACTGGTGGCCCTCGCAATCGAACTGGTGGTTTAAGCATATCATTTTGTACCCCTGACGGCCATGTCATTGGAGGCGGAGTTGGTGGCGTGCTTATTGCAGGAAGCCTGGTTCAGGTACATTCCCAATTCACTAGCATGTTTTAGGTTATCCTCAATTTGGCTGATTAGTTTTGGCATTTTATGGACAAAACAAAGTATGGGAGTACTCTTGTTCCAACAAAATGCATGATGAATGTAAATTAATGCAGGTGGTAGTATGCAGTTTTGTATATGGAGGATCCAAGTTGAAGAACAAAGCTGTGGTGGGTGGCGAAGGTGAAGAGAATTATGCGCTCCAGGCCGGTGAAAAATTGGCTACACCAGCCAGTGTTGCTACTAGCCAATATCTTACTCCAAATCCATCTAGTGGTTGGCCTGGTTCGAGGCCCGATTTAAGGGATCTACAGACAGGGATTGACCTTATGCGGGGATGATAGCATGTATATATAGTGTTGGAACTGAACTGCGACAGTGGGATCAGCGAACTCCTGACCTGATCTGACCTGATCTGACCTGACCTGACCTCACCTGTCTTGGTGGGAGTTGATGATTGTTGCGCTAACATCTTTGTAACAGTTTCAACTATTTTCTGTAGTGACAGTCAGTAGGATTATTTTTAGTAATTTGTAGATTAATGCACCACCATTGCCATTTGTAGCAAGTGAAACTGTTCTGCCCCAAGTTGAACCAAGTCTTCTGTACTTAATGATGAGGCGCCGCGGGGTTGTCGAAGCTCCTCTCCAAAGTGTGGGTCTTGTAGGTTTGGGATATAACAGTAATTTAAATCTCGGAACACCCTCTTTTAAGATTATTTATGCAAAAATTTAGTTCGATTAGACATTAATAGATGCATGAATAAATTTTATATTTTTCGAAAGACAATTTTTGCATGTACCTATCGATGTTCAATTACATTAATTTTTTTTGTAGATGTTTTTTTTTTCTTTTTTCGAATCATCGTTGTAGATCTATTATAGAGCTATAAAATGATATCTTAGAAAGTTTGAAAAAAAAAGGGTATGAAGAGGAGAAATGAAATCTTAAAAAGTTTGAAAAAAAGGGTATGAAGAGAAGCTCATCTGTCTTGTTTGGGTCGACCAGACCTTCATTTTAGTTTGTGAGAAAAAAATAAAATAAAATGGGAACTACACAGATCTATCTTCATCCTCTTGAAGCTTCCAACTAAAAGGGTCTTTGGAAGAAAGGATGTGAAGCAAGTTTTGATTCTGATCTGTAGTTTTCACAAGGAGTTTACATGGTTCACGTGGATCAGAACTATGTGGTTTCGCACCGTATACACTGTTATAGGATCAGTACATTTGGTGGATTGATTTCATACCAGCGTGAGGTTGAGATCGCTGGGGAACCAAATGTTCCAAAGTCAAATTGGTTGATGCAAAATAAATAACACCATTAACTTGACACATCAACCTCATAAGTTGTAAAAAATAATTTTAAAAAAATAGTACATACATTAAAAACCAGCACACACAATCATAAAATCCAACCTTCACATGAAGAGGTCACAACTTATAGTAACAGATAACACAACATTTACATGAAACGAGGGTTCAAACATAAGGCGACACAATCAAAGGACGCTTTTATAAAGTATTACCCGCCTATAAAGGTTCCATTATTACCAAAAGCTGGAAAAAAAGCAATCATATCTCTGTACTTAAGCAATTTCCAGTAGTTTCTTTATATTCTTCTGCAAATAAAAAGAGTATTTATGAGAACATACAGAAGAATTTTCCATCAGCTGTAAACATAATATGAGGATTTGTAAGATTAGAAACCATAGTTAATTGCACAAGCAGGTTTTGTACCTCAATGCTAAGAGGAGAAGTTGTGGGCGCAAAACGATCAACAACCTTTCCTTCTTTATCAACCAAAAATTTAGAGAAATTCCACTTAATGCCGTCTCCCAAAAATCCGCCTTTGCTTGACTTCAGAAACTTGTAAAGTGGAGCAGCATTCTTACCATTCACATCAACCTAAGAACAAAATGGATGCTGTTATCCAACCATCCTAATCAAGGGACAGAATCCAAAGAAAAAGCAATGGCATTATTGACATTGGATTCACCAGAGGGAGTCCAACATTACGTAGTCAACTGCCAATCCAGTATATGATGAAGAGAAATAATAGTATATTATCAGGAAGTACAAGGAGAAATAACAATATGAGCTCATCAGTTTATACAGAGACAGGCACACAATACATCCTCAAAAAGTACTCTTTGGAGTTCTTCTATTCAATGGATAC
This sequence comes from Heliamphora exappendiculata, assembly GCA_034768845.1. Lineage (NCBI taxonomy): Eukaryota > Viridiplantae > Streptophyta > Magnoliopsida > Ericales > Sarraceniaceae > Heliamphora > Heliamphora exappendiculata. The sequence goes on along the minus strand of JAOTRH010235487.1, from coordinate 4,611 downwards.
TAGCCATATGGTTGGGCAATGAAAGATTTCAAAGGGAAAATTAACCTCTAGGGATTTAAGAAGATCGGAGAAAACTCAAACTAACAAAATGCAAATGGAGAAAATTCCCACTAATAATTTAGTTATGCCTTCCACAGCAATGAATCGTTTGCAATACCTACCTTATCAAATATGGGGAATTCGGCCTTAAAGCGAGTGCAAGCGAACTCCACAATCTGCTCATTATTTCCTGGCTCCTGACCACCAAACTGATTGCATGGAAATGCCAGAATCTCTAGACCTGCACTAAAATGTATGCATGATTAAACCTTAACTAGATTAAATGTAGGATTGAATTGCATATTTCACGAGAATGTATTTCCCTTGCTCAAATGTAGCAAGTGGTGGAAGAATATGTATCTATTGGATAACTACTTCCACAAAATGTGGGGTATGCAATACTTATAAAACGTGGTATTAATAATTCTTTTACAATCCTTTCACTACTAATCTCATAGAATTATTTATCTCGTGGATATATACTTATCATGAGAGATTATATATTTTGTCATTATTAAACATGACCTAAGAGTTGTAGGCAAAAACAAGGGCTTATGTTTTACTTTCTCTAATACTTCTATACTATTATAATAAGAAAACACTCAAGCCTTTTGTGATATTTTATTTATATAAAAAAAATCAAAAGTAATTTGATATTTCTATCCTTTGTGTTCTCTTTTAAAATAATTAAAAATGTTAAAAAGATAAGTTACAAATTCTTAACCTCTCACAATTTATGACCCACACGCAAGCGTGGGCACAACGGCTAATTTCTAGAGAAGTAAAGTTATTAGACAAAAGTGGCAAATACCTTCACAACCTAATAATTGATTCAACACAGTAATTTGAATTGATCAAGATTAAAAAATTTTGTGTTGTTGCATTCAAAATGAGATATTCAAAATATCTATAATTGAAATAAAATTATGGCATACAATGTATTATAAAATCACATGATAAGATAATTTTTTTTTTGTCAAATCCACATTTTCATTAAATTTGTGAATAAATTCATTCAATCTCAAAGCCAGATGCATTCATAGAGACTGAGCTATTCCAAATGAAAAGCAATTAAAGCAAACCTTGATCTTTGTACTTTTCATATAACTTGCTCAACTCCGTGTAATTTGAATTGGTCAAGCCACTGCACGTAAAAAAAAAAATTGTTAAGACAATATTTTTTGAAAGACAAGAATTAAATAATTTTCTGTGGTGGAACAAAATATCTCTCATTTTTCCCTTGAATAGATAATATAATTTAATCAAGCAAGCGACCCTTTCGTGACTCAAATTGCTGATCTACTTTCCGGCTCGCAACAACTCAAACGGGTGGGGGCTCTCTATTTGCTTACAATGCTAGCCTGTTCGCTTTTATTTATAAGTACGAGTAGAGGGCTCCGTTTGCCCTACACTTTAGAAAAAGCAAAAAGTATGAGTATGAACGAAGTAAGCTAAACTACATAAGGAATGAAAAAGAAAAACTTGGTTGCGGGAACAAAAGGTTCGGTCGACTACTTTAGTATAACTATACCTAAAAAAGTTTTTTCTTACCCTTTCCTCTTTCTATCAATCTTGCCAATTCCTAGAATACAATGTACTCTATGCATACAGTTGCCCAACTACTTTCTTGTTCTGACTCTTTTTGTCACTTTCGCGTCGTATTCAGAAGAGCTTGTTTCGTGGCGAAGCATTTAGTAATGCGAGGAGCCTAGTGAGGATTGGCTATTTGGGGACTAGTTAAAGCAGGACCTACTGGGCTTGCCTCTCATGAGATTTGGTGAGAAAATAAAAAAAGGATTCATAAATTGAGCGAGCGGGCTTCAGGGTGGGCATTGAACAGTTAGAAAAAACATGGGCTCACTTACAGAAAGTGAACATGGAAGCAGAGCAGTTTCAAGGGAATGGGTACTTTGAGATGGAGTGATTTTGTGCTAGTGTGATTTTTTTTTTTTCATTTCTTACGCATGGGATGGGGGAAATGGGTTGGAGCCAGAGGTTTAAACAGTGATAACGGTTGCCGTAAGGGTAACGGTGACATGGTTTTGGAGAGTAAGGATAGCGGTAACTGGAGCCGTGATTATTTTTTTTTTTGCACAATTTATTTAGAATTTAGTTTATAAGCATATTTTTATTTCAAAGTTATATTTATTAAAGTTTAAAATAATTTTGATGAATTTTATTCACTTTTTAGGCATGATTTAACATGTGTCTTAATTTTTATAGCAGTTTTAAAGTACTTTAAAAAATTAATACATCATTAGATATATAAGTCTAACATAAAACAATCGAGATCTAAATATTCTAAGCTTAATTATATAGATTCTAAACAGATATTTTAAAACTGATATTTTTTTGAATTTTTAAATCATAATAAGAAAAAAATAATGCAACATTAAATATATGAATTTAACCTAAAAAACTAAGATCTAAATATTCTGAACTTATTTTGCGTAAATATTGAACTAAGATATATTTTTTTCAAAATTAATAATTTTTTTTTATCTTTTTAAGAAAAATAAGAAAGCAACACAGCATTAAATATACGAGTCCAATTTAGAACAACCAAAACATAAAGATTTTCAACTTAGTTTGCAATTTTACATAAACCTTGAACAAGTAATTTAAAAGTATATTTTTAAAAGTTTTAAAAAATAATTATAAAGTAATACAACATTAAATATATGAATTTAACCTTAAACAAAAAAGATCTAAAAATTCTAATTTTTAATCTTATTTTGCATAGATCTTGAAAAACTTTCAATTATATATACAAAAGAGATATTTTTGCATTTTTGAAAATCTACAACTTATATTTCCATTAGACTAGTCAAAAAATACCAAAAATTATGTAAAATTTCACAAATTAAGCTTTACCTAAGTATAAAATTTTCAACTGCTATAAAAACCTTTATGGTGAGAAAAGTGAAAAAAATTATGCTAAAAAATAATTTCAATTGATTCACAATATGAATAGCCACTACAGTTGCTGTAACGGCCATAGCAGTATCGTAACAGGCATTTATGGCTTTTGCAATGACCATAACGGCCTTTGCACATGAGATTTTTTGCGACACTGCTAAATTGTCCTCAATGGGTATTGGAAGGCACTAAAACTTATACGTAATAACGTTTTTACGTAACTGTAATAACTGTAAAGGCTAATTTTTAAAACTATGGTTGGAATGGGATAACCACCTCTGGGGAGAGTACTTGTTGTCCCAGTTTAAGTACAACAGTACTACTAATATGAATTTGTTTTGTTACAGTTAATTAATTGTCCAAGTAAAAGAGCCTTATTTTGAAGCCACCAGCGGCTACCATTGAAAAACAAAGAATTCATTTCATCAAAAACCTTATTTACAATGAGCAGTTAAGAAACTCAAGCTTGAATTTCAGAACGCCATACTGAACTAGGAATTAGTGAAGCTAATGCATAGAAAGGCCCCTTGAAAAAGGAAGTACAAAACTAAATGAGGGGATACGATATACCATTGGGATGCAACATTTACAATCAGTAGGACCTTCCCCTTGTATATGCTTAGATCCACATCATTTCCTTTAGCATCCTGCGTACGAGAAACATACAACACATGAAAGTACGAAACTACAATGAAATCATGCTTGGCAGTAGCCACTGATATTTTAAAAAATGAAACTATGAAATCAAGTCACAACTCCATCAAACACGAACTATTTAAAAAAAATACTTATATACATCACTAAATTTAATCCTACATGAATAATCTCAGCTTATCTTATTCTTAATTAAATATTATTTGGTTCAGATTATCTATTAATCCCATCCATAACAGTTCGCGTACTAACAACTCGGATACACTATTAATCCAACCAAATGTCCATTCAATCCGGCACCGAGATGTTATAGTATGACAAATAGCCTCGGGAGCAATCAGAAGAACAAAAAGGTCACTCAATAGTCCGGCATGACAAGTCGAACTACCGAAAATCCCGCTAATTTAATTGGACGTGCATTAAATACGATTTAACAACAGACATGCACACAAAGGAATGATTAAGCTGCAGGTTAGAACGGACAGTTCAGGATTTAGGGGCATGGACGCAGAAGTCAAATCCAGTCTCGCAGTTGAGCAGAGACTGAAGGGATGCTTTCTGGACTTGCCCAAACTCTACCTCTCTGAATTCTCAAAACTCTAACCAACTACCCGCGATTTGATTTTGCCATTGGAGTGTTTCTCCGGGCAGCACTGACGGTGCTTCTCTCTTTTCATTCTTACGAACTCTCGGCGGTGTATGACAAAACCAATTTTTGCTCTTGTTATTACAAATATGATAAATTTGGTGCTTCAACCAAGGATGGCCCAAATTCAAATGAGAAAAATAAAGAGATCATAGATATTTCTTTTATCCCCCCTTCTCAGGCGACCAATTCGCAAAAGTGGAAAATTGGAAATTGAATCCAGATACTAGCTCATGTTTGGCAACACAAAAATGCCAAAAACAGAAAAAAAGAGTTGCGATTACAGAGTGATTGATTCAATGTTAAGTTGTAAAGAAATTATAATTATCAGAATGCACAAAACAACCCCTCCC
>JAOTRH010235476.1:0-10020 GCA_034768845.1 Heliamphora exappendiculata | reverse complement strand
CGAAAAAAATAAAAGATAACAAATAAAGTAGTGTGGAAAATAAATTAATTTTATCAAAATATTCATAAACTAAAAAAAGAGGTGAAAAAAGTTGAAGCATCTCTCTATCACTTCGGGTGTGTGGATTTGTTTTGGACTATCTAACTCTATAACGAAGCAAAAAGAAATTAGAAGAGAAAAACAATGAGTTGGCTTCCAAAGACCCCAATAAAATTGAAACAAAAAAAAAGTTAACAGAAGGGACCTATTATGCAGAAATTAGTGTTTGAATTGCAATGGATTTTGCCACCAACATGGGACCCTTTTTATGTTTTTTTTTGGGTATTTTGGAGAGCTCTCTAGGAATATTTAAGACAAACCTAATTTTATCTAATCAGCGAAAGATATAGGAGTATGGAATTGAGTTTGTTCCAAACCTTTTGAGATTAAAACATTATGTTGCTCATCACCACCTCCATATTTCACCACTCAAGTGCACTGCATCTGTTCTAAATGAAACCACTTAACAGCTTGTTTGAACAAATCAAATCCCACGAATCCAAAATAGCTATACATGCTTTCTCCATTTTTCCATAATAAATTAAACTAAATAAAAGTAATATACAAATTTATACAAGCAAAGAATTATTTTTTATACATTGATATTGATATACATGTATATTTATTTTCGGAAAGAGTATGGAGATTGCTAAAAGAGTTTGTGAAGAAAAAATTGACCTAACCTCCATGGATGAAATTGAAATTGATATTGGAGAGAGAGAGAGAGAGATAAGGATTTACGCATCAAATTCGCATGTTATCACGCCCCGACTCCGAGTTGCGTGAACATGCTTAACAACCTAATAATCTAAACCATATTGATGAGAATACCCTTTCATGTAGATCACGATGCTTCAATCTATGTGCAAATTCGAGCTTCGTCGAAATCAAAATTCGTCTAGATGGATGCGTAGACCACGATGCCAATAGAAAGGATCCGCTGCTGGATCATTGAAAACTGAGCCCCGGGCCCCCAAAAAGTTAGAGAAAAGGCAGAAAGAATTTGAAGGAAACTTAAGAGTTCAGTTTTGAAAATATCTTTTGAAAATATCTAACTCTAGATATTTATATGCCTCCAAAATATCTTTCTTTTTTGAATTTTTGAAATTCACACAGAAACTCCCTAAAATCCCGAGAAATAACCCCGCATGCTTATTTTAAGCAAAACATGCATCAAAACGCATATAAGCATATTAAAGCAAAAATGCGTCAAAACACCGAATATGCATATGTATCAAAAATGAAATAGTACAGGGTCTCACAGGCACTTTTCGGTTATCAATTCCCAATCACAGTCAAAAAATATAATAACTATATTTTCCATATTATCACCATTTGATTTATTTCCAAACATCCATTCCAACTATGTACCAGTGTATGAATCAAAGCTTCAACAAAGCCCATCCAAGTAAATTTCAAGTTCTAATAATATTTCACAAAAACATAAGAAATTTTCATATGTACATTCTCTTTTTATTTACAACTAAATGTTTACGACTCCTATTTTAATTACAATCCAAATACTTTAATAAAAAAACCATGAATTACTTTAATCAAATATAAAATTACAAGAAACCATTTCACAACATCAACTCTCATTCCTTTCTCTTCAATTTTCGACCCAAGTCCATTGTGCCCCTTCTAGACATTTTCGTGATTGTCAAAACCTGTAAAATGTTGAATTCAACAAATATGAGCCAAAACTCGTAGGATAAAGACTAATAAAGTTCAATATATGATTTGTGAGGTATGAATGATATACTATATGCAATCATAATTAAATCATATTAATAACCCAATTTTGTTTTTGCTCGGGTGTTCGTCACCTCTTCATTCTTATTTATTTAATCCTAACATCTTTCTTGTCAAATCATTCAACACATTTTCATTCCACCATTGATTCGTTACCCAACCTTTAGATTAACATTCTTCTTATAAAAACTGTTCATTTCTCTGTCTATCTCCTCATTCTTATTAGGCTCATTATTCATTCCAAATTAACGGTTGACTTTCTTTTATTTTCCTCTTTTTTTGTCATAAATTACAATTTTTCTTTATCTTTCTTTAGTTCTCACTTCGTTCTTATTTTCTTTTTAACAAGTTATCGAATACCAACGCACGCTTATCTATATAAAATCATTAACTCTCTTTTCAATTCATTAGTTCATCATCCACAATTACATTTCATTTCATCAATTCGATACTGAACCGACGTCGGATGCAGATTATAGAAACATAATCCCATTCGCCCCCAATAGGCTATGCGAAGCCATTGTGGAATGGGTCGCCCTATAATTCATCACGACACAACCACCACATTTCGGGAGCTAGGCCGTGGGCATGTGGTCCTTATCTTGCGCAAGTTTTCGTTCTTTCACCACGGAGCTGTGCAAGCCCAACTTAATCGCATCCACATCAATCATCCTCAGTTCAATATTTGATTAATCATATCAATATTCATTAATCAACCGAGAGTCTATCTCTCCAATTCAATTTAATAGCCATATCCTTATCATTTAACCACTAGGAGTCCAACCATCCACAGGTTTCTCTCCCTAATTCATCTTCCCAAGCATAGATTTCTCAAATTGCTTTCATTATATATATATCTCATATCATGATTCACATTTCTTACAACAAGAATTTTGTATCCATTGTCTTTACATTATCCAATTTTCAGTAGAATTCTAAACATAACTCATTGTTTATCAAATCAGAAAAAAATCAACTTAATATTTGCCAATCTCATATTCTACTTTCACCAAATTTTACTCTTGTGGATTATATTATTAACTTATAATTGTTCAATTAACTCGTATCTTTGTCCAACCTTCATAAATTCAATTTAAAACTCAACATTAATTTATTCATTTTGATTTCCACATTTAATTCAACACGTTTCAAATATAAATCCATCGTGGTCTTCTTTTTCTTAATTAACTTTAAATCATTTCATTCCAAATATTTATTCAATCACAAATTCTTAGTCGCTATACGTCCACGACATCCTGAATCCTTTCCAATTAAACCAGGAACTTAACTTACTAACATCAAGTTATTTAATTATGTGATATCACCAACATTTTAATCATCCAGGTCATTTCCTTTTTTTCATTGTCCTTATCTTGCTTTTGTTACTTAAACGTGTGAGAATCTCCCCTTAATGTTCACAACCCTCTATTTTACTACCATTTTAATGATATTCATTGTATCATATAGCTTAAATTAATGGGTTTAGCATAAATTTTCCACATATACCTTTTTAAAGTTTCAAACCAGTTTTCATAGTTCCACAACCCATTTTCACAACCTCCATTATCAAACACCCTCTTTATTCATCTTTATTCATCATGTTGTTTCATTTCAACAATAGAGCAAGAATAATCCAAGAGTTTGCCATATTATCACAATTGTCCAAATTCATAAATGTCAAATACAGCATGCCAAATTCTTCAACACGCTACATGGTTTCAATACATTACTTTCACTTCTTCAAATCTTTAAAGTTCACAACCAAACCTTAAGCTTAAACTCTCCAACTTCACTTAGTTTTCTTATAAAGTAATCCAATTTGGTTTATCATCAAAAATATTTAAACCCAATCAATGTCTTAACTTTCTTAAAACTCAAGCTTTATTCCAATTTAAGTTAAAATTCTCAGGTAAAAATCCACATTGCCTTCACTTAGATTACATATTTAAACTCGAGTCACAAATCTTATAACCTTAGCCCCTCACCTTTCCTTTTGTTTTTTTTAAACCTCAACTCCTGGACTCTAACTCCAAACTCTCAGGTGCTAATCTTCCAATTCATCACACTCAACCTAAGAACCTTCATTAGCTCATCTTGCTACAAGTCATAAACATATATTATCACCATAAGTAAGAATGTGTAATTAATTTACTCACCCCAACCTTGTCAACTAACTTGAGCTTAATACTCAATTCACAAATTAACAAGCTACGCAATTGGAACCGTTTAATCTCAAGTTAAACTATAACTCCAACTCTCTAACCCATCAATTTCTTTAATAACTCCACTATAGCTGCCACTTCTTTGTCCTAAATCCAACAGGGCAAACCATTATTTTAAAATTTAACTTTAACATTCCACCAATTTGTTAGAATTTTGCTTAATCACTGAGATCATTAGGGTTTCCATAAAATTAATTGCCAAAATCAACCCAAATCAAAGCGAACCACAGAAACTAGTCTAAATCCTACCTCTTGGAGCCAAATCCCCAATTTTTGAACTCCTTAGGAATTTCGTCCAACTTGAATTCAGCCCCTTGGTGGTCCTTTGCGACGATTACGTTGTGTGATATTCAAATCCCAGTCAGCAGGAGCTAATTCCACGCAGGAGACCTCCAATTTTGAGGGAAACAAAAATAAATTTAACCTCCATGGTAATGAAGAAAATAGAAAACGTAGATGCAAGAAGAAGAGATACCTGACGTCTCTCCCTGTTCCGGTTATCTTGAGTTGAGCTCCTCGTGAGGTTCGCAACCTCCAAGCTCAATTTTTATCCAATACTCCTGACCTTAGGTTTTTGGTATTCTTCAAATTGGCTCCTAGGAGATGTAACACGAAGTCCAATGATGTACAGGTTGATTTCGGTTCGTTGCCTTCTAATTTGGTGTATAAAGTGGTTGATTTTGGATAAGAGACTAAAGTTTGAGAGCTCAAAGCTCTCTAATGGCCGAAGGAGAGAAGGAGAAACAGAGAAGAAAGAGAAAGGGAGACTGAAGTTTGATTCCGGTTCATCGCCTTCTAAGTATATATCTATATATTTACTCATTTAGTCTAAAAAGAACTACTTTAATTTATTTTCCAACTATATTATTCAAATTTTCTAATAGCATAGAATTAATCGCAACTTAATGTCCCGGGTTTCGAATCATGCTAACCGCACATTACATTATGTTTCACAACTTTAATTACATTATGTTTCACAGGGTTTGGGTCATGACATAGCAACCCAGTACGTTTTTAATTAAGTAAACCAATTATACATAAATCATGACCAAAAGTAATGCCCAAGAACTTAGAAAATATTGTACATATCATTTAAAAGATTTAATATAACGAATCAAGTTCCCGAATTACATTTTCTTGTTTACCACAATGTTTAGAATAACATACAACATTGACTATCCTTTTTCATTACATCACTTTCTTGTTTCAATGTACAATAAGAACAAAAGATAACGAATGACGTTATAGCTCCATCTACTGGCCCTTCCCAAAAGCTTCCATAGCCTTGGTGTCACCCCGCTCTTCGAAACCTGAAATGTGTTTGACATATATACGTGAGCCGAAACTCGTAGGATAAAGATTAACTCATATATAATGCATGATTTGTGAGGTGTGATGGGTGTAACCAAAGAAAATGCACATTTTCACCAAGTTTACCTTTTAAACACATACTCACGTACACCTAGACTTATCTCCATTTGTCTAGTTATTTACCATTCATCGATCTTTAACTTTTCATTCTCGATTTTCACAAAATCATTTCTCCTCTAATGAATCGATGTCGGGTGCAGCTTATAGAAACCCCTCCCTATTAATCCCAATAGGCTACGCGAAGCCATTGGGTAATAGATAGCTCTATAACTCACCACGACACAATACCACATTTCGGGGACTAACCCGCGGGCATGTGGTCCCCATCTTGCGCAATTTTTTGATCTTTCACTGCGGAGCCGTTAGCCAAACTTATTCAACATTAATCCGTATGATTCATTTTAGGTTAATTAGATTCATTTTCTCAACTCGGGAGTCCAACCCACAAATGGTTCCTCTTCCACTCATTACCATAGTACATCATTAAAATTCCAAGCCCGGATTACCCTCACGATTTTCAGTACACAATTTCTCACTTCCCAACTTTCATTATGTAATATCTCATTTCGCCGCTTTCGTTACACCATTTCTCATAAATCACAATGTTACCAATTTCTCATCGATCACAATGTTATCACATACCCATAACACAAAGTTCATATCAAGAGGATCACCACAATTCAAAAGGAATACACCCATCATGCATACATATACATATGTCAATTCGAAACTTACGTGTAGTGTAAAGAAGAATCAATCAACAGGTCCAATGCAAGCATACCAACTCAATTTAGATATATCTATAAATGTGCCACAAGCTCAAAGGACTAGGAATTTAGTAAAAAGGGCTAATATGACTTAAAATATGTTTTCTCCAAAACATTAGGCTAAAACGAGTGAAAAATAGTTTTAAAATTTTGACATACCCTCACAATTTTGATCATAACTTTTTCTACAAAATGAATGTTTCTGAAAGAGTAGTCTTGTTGGAAAGAGGACTTTCGGAGCTTCGATTTGAGTATAAGAACGACCCAATTCGGAGTCCGGATGAGGGAGATATGATCGAACCAAGTTGGCCCTGCGCAGTCAGTTCGCTTGAGCGGACGTCGGGCGCTCGAGCGCCCAACTCTCTGCCGGTTGAGCGCTCGAGCGGACAGGGATCCGCTCGAGCGTGCTGGTGCCCGAGAAACCCCAAATTTTCCCCTGTTTTGAGTTTCAAGCTTCATTACCCATAATTTTTCATCAAATATGTCTCAAACCTCAATTTCCATCCCAAAAATATTGGATTCAAGTTTCATAAACCCTTTTTATACAGTAATTTCTCAAATCATGGTTTATTATTTCTCAAAAACTCAAATCTTCATGAGAGCCCACCTCAACTCCCATATAACTCTATCGATCCTCCAATTCATGCATGAAATCTACAATATTTTACTCATATAATCAAAATATCAACTCAAATCAACACACACATGAGAGAATCTAGATACTACCTTGGATTTGCTCAAAATTTTGAAATTCCTCCAATTTCTCCCTCCTAGGGTTTAGATCTTGAGATATCTTGACTCCTTGGTGCTTTATCTTTCACCTCCTTGCTCTAAAGCTTGATTTCTATCATTGCTTGCTCCCAATCTAGCCTCAATCTTCAAGATTAGGGAGGAGGGGTTAGGGTTTCATGAGTTTCTCTCCCTAGAAGTGGAGAGGAGAAAAGGAAAGGAGGAGGAAAAGAGAAAAGAAAGAGAATATGGGTCTCTCTCCCTCTCTCTCTCTCTCTCTCTCTCTCTCTCTCTTGTGGGTCATATCATTACTATCATGTACATTTGCATCTTTCTTTCGAACGGTCGAACCACTCTTCGTACTTTAAGAATTCCTAGTAATTCAAAGTCCCACATTGAACACAAATTCAGAGCCATAAGGTATCAAAATGCACCACGTGGATATCCCAACTACAAGGTTTCAACGAATTTCCCACTCTGTTGGGAGCAAGAGGCACAACCGTACCCAAATAACCCCGAACATGCTGCATATAACTGTTAACGATTTACAGTGGATCATTGTAGATAGAACTCTACGTCTCAACACTAATTTCCTTGTCCACAAGATAAACACTCCTGGTCTACCCACTCAATCTCAGAGAGAATGCAACTCTGCACACTTATATTTACTTAGTAGAGCAAACAAACTCCATCCAGAAAGCTCACGAGGAACTCTGTCTTCCGACCACCCAACTCGACGGTACCCCTACCTTAGGTACACACTCAAGGATCACTACACGAACACCAATGCACTAAGACTCCCATCTTCCCTAAACAACTAGAAATCATGACCCAATCTCAACGTACTCCCAATACCCACCAACACATAGTCTTCACAAATTCCTGTAAGTCTCACCTTGAGGTCACCTAGACCATAGCCACACAACTTCCATCAACCCAATCATGATACCCAGGTCACCCATTGAAATTAAGCTCTTAACTCTCAGACCTCATTCGCACACACATGAACATTGTCAATCTTCATACCTTGCACCATACCTCCTATAGAACTACAAATCCATCACCGTTCATACTCTGAGACACAATGCTAATATTTTCATCATGCTAAAACCTCACTTCACAAGGTTACACTTTACTAACCTAGCTTTCACTAGAAAATTCACCATCTAGAACCCACTATCCAAGCAACTTTCACGAGAAACGCACGGTACCCAAACAAAGAAGATTTACTCTTGAGTTTCATTATTCAAAGTTACTATTAACTTCCACTATCATGCAAACCCTTACAGCACTTTTGATTTCTAGGCATGTATCTATCGTTGACATCTTGATGCACAGTTTCTTGCATATTATCCCAGGCCATCCAAATCACATGGTACACTACTGAACTTTTTCATTACACACTTTGTTCCCATGTGTCAGCAAATAACATATCCACCTCTAAATCTATGATCGTACATAAACAATTTCCATATTACATCTCCACCAGCAAATAACATATCCACCTCAAAATACGCCGTCTCAAAACTAGGCCAAGCACACCATCGAACCCCCTTTTACGTTCCTTTCAAACCTGGTGCACCCAACAAGGTTCCCAAACACGATATCCTAATCGGCCAAACCACGGGTCTGTATTTCCCTAAAGATTTCACAGAACTGATATTCGAGAATTTCACCGAGTAAATAACTCAACCACTGAACTCCCTTAGGGATATCACTCAATGAGAGCTAAAGCTCCTGATACGTCGTACAAATCAAACTACATCTCCAAAAATGCCGCCCAAATGCTCGGGCTCACTGGGTAAAGCAAACGCAACCTTCAAGAAATCGTAAGCAAGCGAATCCACATTCCTACGACCCCAACGTTTTACTTCTACCAACATCGAACAATCACATTAGTTAACCAATTATGAAACATCTTTCTTCTTAGGGAAACCACGAACTAATGCTACAGTCTTAAGCTCGTAACTTTGGTACATCCATTGAAAATTGTAAAGCGTTTAATTAGAAACACTTATCTCTTTTATCACCTTACGCGGAACACCGACACGCAGCTGCCCAATCATGAAAGCAACAACACATCACACAAACAAACAATCCACGCTCAACAACTTTAAACCCAAGACACCACCCTATAGCTTATCCCGTAAGGGTAACACAACACCATCGCGCCTAAACTTTAAGCCGGATATAGACCACTGCCATCACCCTCTTAAGGGATCTCTTCCTATCAATATGTCATCTCAAAACGACCAAACCGACCACACCAACAGTATCTATCACCTGTCTCATAAACCTCATACACTCACATTCACATTCTTACCATACATCACACATTCCACATAATCTCCTATTCTTGAAAATGATGACCCAAGTCACAAAACTCTTTTTCATAAAACTTCTCAAACGACCTCGAATCTTCATTCACCGCAGCACAACTACCATCGATATACATCTCCTCTTACATACACGCACATCACTCGACAACTAACCCATCGATAACATCTCCTTCCATATACTCTTTCCACATACGCTTTTAACTTTTATCAAGAAACACCAATCAGTCACCAAGCCGTAAAGAAAATACAAGGGTCATCAATCTGACCTTCAAAACCACAAAATACCACGGTGGTTATTAGCAACACCCCTCAGGGTAAGGGACACTCCTAACCATGTGCCTAAGCACAGACTTTCTAACATACTTTAGGCCGGAGATTATTATGCTCCCGTCCATACGCAATCTCAGGGTACACGGCTCATGACATAGCATGGCTCATGACGTACATAATCCTCAACGCGCCTAAAATCACATCTCATATCCATTCATAACCAACAACCTCCAAGGGGTTTCAAACAGTCTACCATGCTTATTCGTCAAACCACTGGTAGCTCGACACATAACGAACAACTAACTACGGTCACCCTCGACTCACATAGATACAACATACTCTGAACAATCGCTGCTCATCTCTCGAGCTTACACCCACCATAATTACTAACCACCGGGTCGCACTTTCACAACCTACACCACCATCCAAACCACAACTCACCTTAGCCCCCACAGGCATAACTTTTATAACAAGAGCATCACAACACCCCACTAGATTAAACTCAACTTAACCTCCTAGTGTCAAGCTATA
>JAOTRH010235454.1:0-10021 GCA_034768845.1 Heliamphora exappendiculata | reverse complement strand
CGCGCGCGGTGAAGATCAAAATGAGCAACTACGACCGAAAGCGTCCGGCGACCACACCTCGTAAATGAACGGCATTGCCGCTAGGACGTCTTACAGCCGCCCTGACCCTTGCAAGCGTTCTGACCTTTGCAAGCGTTCGCGGGGTTCTTGCAGCCGCCGAGACCTTTGCAGTCGTTCTGACCTTTGCACGCGTGCTTCGACGGGTCGTTCTGGATGACCGTCTTCGGCTTGCGAAGGCTCGGAGAGGAAGGCTTCGTGGCCGCTGGCTCCGCGGACACGTCGTCATCGAGCGCGACGCTCGGCGAGCTCGTTCCGGGCGGCGGTGGCTTCTTCGGCATCGCGCCCGTAGGCGTTGCCGAACCGCCGTCGACCTCGGCCACCTCCATCGGCGCGACGACGTTCGAAGTCTGACCGCCACAAGCCGAGAGGATGCCGAGCGCCGCGAAAGAGAGGAGGCGGGGGTTCATGGATGCATCATAAACCCCCGACCGCCTTCATTCCGTGGGTGTCGACGTCTCGACGGGCGCAGCCGCCGGCGAAGTCTCCGCGGGCGCTTCGGTTTTCAGGCCCGGCACGTCTTCGGTCGGCGCCGGCGCCGACGTGATCGTCGTGTGGCCCACCGGTTCGTTCGTCACGGGATTCCACATCGGCGGCGGCGGTGCCGGCTTCGCCACGTTCGGACGCGTGATGCCGCTCCGATCGTCGATGCCTTCTTGCGTCGTACGAAGCGCTTGCTCGTTCGTCTTCGTGTCGTCGCTGTTCACCTGCTGGGGCGCGGCGAGGCGCGGAAGGTCTTCTTGCACGCCCGAGCGCCACGCCGCGTACGTGCCGGCCGACGCCACGAAGACGAGACCCGCCACGAGCGCGAGCACCGGCCACTGCTTCTTCGCAGGCACCGAGTCGTAGCCCGCGGAGTGATCCGGATGGTGCTCGAACCAGTCGTCGCCCACGCTCTCCGCCGCGGGACGCGCCGGGGCAGCGATGGGAAGCGGCGTTCCGACGACGCCCGACCGCGCGAGAATCATCGACACGTGCTTCGCGGAGCGACTGCCGTCCGGCGCGTAAGGCTCGAGCGCGCGTGCGAGCTCGCCGATGTTCGTGTAGGGGCTCTCGCTCGAGAGTGCACGCGCGACGACGCCCGAGACGCCCTGCGGCAACGTGGGCGCCTGATCGGCCTCTGCCACCGAGCCAATCACGCCCGTCGCGAGGACACGCAACACGCCTGCCGCGCCCTGGATGTCACGGGCAATGTCTTCCTTCACGACGCCGTCCGCCTTCGCCGCGCTCGTCCAACACAGCTTCACGATCGGCCCATTTTCCCCCGTCGCGAGCATGACGTTCGCGGGGCGCACGTCGCCGTGCGCGACCCCGATCGCGTGACCTTCCGCGAGGGCCTCGCAGAGCTCGAGCGTCCACTCCACCGCTTGGGCGAGCGGCACGGCGCCATGCGCTTCGACCTCGCTCTGGAGATCGGAGTACGACGGCTCACGCACGACACAGGGCGTTCCGTTCTCGAGCGTGCCGACCTTGAGCGCGCGGAGCACGTGCATGCCCGTGAGGCGCTCGGAGAGGCGAGCGTCGCGCAAGAAGTGCTGCTTCGCGGCATCGTCGGGGAGCGCATTCGCCATTTCGACCGCGAACATCTTTCCGGCCTCGACCTGGTTGCCGTGCGCGTCGAGCGCCTCGTAGAGCGTGCCGGCCTCCGTACGCTCCACTTCGCGCACGAGGCGATATCGGCCGAACAAGAGTCCGTTCTGCGCCGCCATCACGGGACCTCGGCGTAACGACGACGACGACCCGCGATGAGCGAAATCAAACCGACGAAGAGCGCCGACCCGATGATCGACCAGATGACCGGGAACGACGTGCCACCGACGCGGAGCACGAACAGCTCGGGGAGGTGGAACGATCGCGCGATCCAGCTGCCCGCGAACGCGCCCACGAAGCCGACGCCAATCGACACGAGGAGACCGCCCGGCGAGTAGCCCGCGATCGCCTTGCCGAGCGCGCCGATCACGGCCGCGACCAGAAGCACCAGGAACAGATCGATGAGAGTCATGGTCATCCGAGTAGGCAACGGCCGTACCGGGCCCTTTCGGTCGCATTTCACGCGTTTTTCACGCGCGGGAGGGCTAGCGTTTCTCGCGTGGACCCGCGGCGTTTGCTGAGGCGTAGCTCCTTCATGTGGAGGAAGAGCACGGTGGCGGGCCTCTGCCTCGCGGCCGCGGCGGCCGTGTCGCTCCTGCCGGCGCGTGCGGAGGCGCACGCCATCGGGTTGTCGCAGGGCAGCTACGAAGGGAAGGGACAGACGCTCACCGCGAAGCTGGTCTTCGCGCGCGGAGAAGTCGCGCAACTGATGCCGTCCCTCGACGCGAATCGCGACGGGCACGTCACCGCGATCGAAGTGGAGGCGGCGAAGCCCGCGCTCGAGACCACGATCCTCGGCGGCGTCCACGTGACGACGGAAGGCGAGGCGTGCACGGCGAAGATCACGAGCGCCGGTCTCACGGAAGCGGACGGCCTCCTCGTCGAAGGCAAGTACACGTGTCCGAAGCCGGGCACGATGAAGGTCGACGTCGCGCTGCTCGACGACCTCGCGTTCGGACATCGTCATGCCGCGCGGAGCGGCTCGAACGACGAGCTGCTCTATCGCGGACATCGCGAGCTCACGGTCACGCCGCTCGCCGCCGACGCGCCCGATGCGCCCGCTTCGGACCCTGCCGCCGCGCCCACGCCGTCGAAGAGCAAGCCGAGCGCATTCGGCTTCTTCAAGATGGGCATCGAGCACATTCTCACGGGGTACGACCACCTCGTCTTCCTGTTCGGCCTCATCCTCCTCCGCGCGCGCGTGAAGGAGCTGCTCGCGACGGTGACGGCGTTCACGGTCGCGCACTCGATCTCGCTCGCCCTCGCCGTGCTCGGCATCGTGTCGCCGAGCGCGCGCATCGTGGAGCCCGCGATTGCGTTGTCGATCGCGTACGTCGGAATCGAGAACTTCTTCGTCAAAGACGCGAGCAAACGTTGGCGCATCACGTTTCCGTTCGGCCTGATCCACGGCTTCGGATTCGCGGGAGCGCTGCAAGAGATCGCACTGCCGAAGGCGGCCGTGCCCACCGCGCTCGTCGGGTTCAATCTCGGCGTCGAGGCGGGGCAGCTCGCCGTCCTCGCGCTCGTTCTGCCGCTCGTGATGCTGCTCCGCGACAAGCAGAAGTGGTTCGAGCCGACCGGCGTGCGCGTCCTCTCGGGCGCTGTCGCTCTGGCAGGCGGCATCTGGTTCGTGTCACGCATCGTGTCGGGCTGACAAAGCGGCCGACGAAATGTCACTCGTATTGACGAGGGACCCCGAGAGGCGTCCTCTCGATCCATGCGCTCTGCGTTGCTCGTGTGCTTCGCGTGTATGGGGTGTGCGGAAACCGTGCAGACTGCACCCAATCCGCGGATGCGCGCAATCGACCTCGACGATCCGAATCAGCTCGTAGGCCAGACGACAGACGCGCCCGTGCGCGCGGCGCCGCCGGAGTTCGAAGATGGAGACCCGGGCGCGGTGCGCTTGTTCCACGACGTGCTCGCCCCGTACGGCACGTGGCGCGACGATCCGCGGCTCGGGATCGTATGGTCGCCGTCGGAAGACAACTTCGCCGGCTCCTCGTTCGTTCCGTACGCGACGCACGGTCGGTTCACGTATCGACAGATCGACGGCGTGGATGACTACGTCTGGGTCAGCGACCTCCCGTGGGGATGGGCCGCGTTCCATTACGGCCGCTGGACGTTCACCGCCGATCGCGGTTGGACCTGGATTCCGGGCCGAAAATACGCAGGCGCGTGGGTCGACTGGCGCCTGCCCGAAGATGGGACCGTCGTCGGTTGGGGACCGATGCCGCCTTCCATCCTGTTCCGACTCGTGCCGACGTCGAATCGGCCCGTCGACATCCACGAGGCGCAGATCACGACGACGAAGTACGTCGCGTTCGCGACGCCGTATGTCTACGTGCACGCGCACGATCTGTTCGCGACGAATCTCTCGGGTCACTTGCTGTCGGAGGCGGGCGCGCTCGCCGTCGCGCATCGCACGAATGCGTCGGATGCGCCGCGACCTTCGCAGCTCGGCATCGCGCACCCGCCTTCTCCGCCGATGATGGATCGCGGCCTCCAACAAGCGTGGATGCTCGCGACGCCGGCGACGGCGATGGCGGTCGGCGCGGGTCCGGAGCTTCCGTCCGCGCCGCGTCTGCGTACGTGGGTGGCGGGCGGTCCGCGCTGGGCGACGTTGCGTTAGCGCGGGGGAATCGAGGAGTGGCGCCGCTGATCGAGCGCGCGGCCGACGAAGATCGCGAGCCCACGGAGATCGTGCGCGGTGCGCACGTCGACGAACGCTTGCTGGACGAACTGACGCACCGTCGGATCGTTCGTCGCGCCCACGATCGATCGCTGGTGCGAAGCTTTCACTTCGTCCGAGAGCAAGACCCACGGCGCACCGGCGCCGCTCACGACGGCGGACAGCACGTTGAAGAGGTGCGCGCGCTCCTGCGGAGCGACCGGCGCCATCGCGAGGACCTTCGCGCTCTCGTTGTACTTCGGACGCGGCTGACCGTAGAGGCCAGGGCCCGTGAACTCGCTGTTCGGCCACACGCGACCGTGCTGCTCCCAACGCGCGCGGTCCCAGATCATCGTCGCCTCCGCGACCGACGCGAACGTCGCATAGGCGGGGTCGTCGACGAAGCCGCGCGGATACGTCCAGCGCACGTAGAGGACCATGCCCTGCTTCACGAGGACGAAGAGGTCTTCGCGATTGTTCGTGTTCGCGACGTCGTAGCTCGCGACGGCGGCCGCTTCGCACGACCACGTCGTCAGCCAGCTCGGGTTCGCGAAGTCTGCCGCGATGTTCGCCTGCGCACGAAAGCTCGCGACGCGCTCCGCTGTGCCTTTCGCCACTTCCGCCGCAGACGACGCCGCGAACTGCGGCGGCTCGAATCGATACTGCACGACGACCGGCGCGTCACGGAGGCTGACGGCGGCGTCGACGGCGATCCCCTCGTTGTGGATCGTCCCGAGCACCGGTCGTCCGGGAAGGAGATGAGAGAAGCCCGCGCGCCCGTCCTGGAAGAGGCCGGTGTCATCTCGCTGCGGCACCAGCTGGAACGGCGACGGCGGGGGCGCCGACGCCACGACGACCGGAACCGGCGAATGAACCGGCGAAACATGCGAAGAAGAGGCGCTCGCGTTGTACATCGCAGGCGGGTCATACGGGGGTACTGCATCTTTCTTCCCGCCCGTCGCACTCGGATTCTGGAGATCGATCCGGTGCAAGGTCCGTCGGATCCCTCCGTTGACATCCTGACGCGCCGTCGCGGCTGGGTTCCCACGGGGGCTGTCAGCCTGGCAACGCGGGAATGAAACAAACCCCGGATTTGTCGGGGAATCGACGAAGCGAGAGGCTGGCACGAGCCTCGCTAGAACCGAAGACGAAGACGATGGAGAGGTTGATTCGAAATGCCTGGCGCGCGGTGTGGGTGGCCCTCGGGGCAACCCTCGTCCTCGTGGGCCAGGCGGTGCTGACGCCGAAGGCGCCCGAGCTTCCGGCTCAGGTCGTCCCGCACGCGCCGGCGCTCCGGGAGCCGAATCGTCCCGCGGACCCGCTCCTCTCTCAGGTCCACCCGCTGGTCCCGCGCGTCCCCCGTAGCTAGCGGATATCGCAGCGAGGGCCGCATTTGCCCTTCGTTCCGCCGTCGTCGCGCAGGCATCCGCCCTTGCATTCGAAGTCGTCCGTGCACGCTTCGCCGCCCGCTTTGCGGACGCTGCACTTGCCGCGAATGCACGAGAGACCCTTCTCGCATTCGCCGCCGGGACACGCTTCGCCGCCTTTGCCGGGAAGCTTGCCCGCCGTGCACTTCTTCTTGCCGACTTGTCCTCCGAGCTTCGGCGCGCCCGCTGTGGCTCCGAGACACTGTAGGCCGTCTTTACAGTCGGCGGTGATCTGACACTCGCCGCCGTCGTCGAGGGGCGGCGCGCACTTGTGCCGGATGCACTTTTGGCCGCACTCGGGGTGCTGCCGATCGATGTCGCCAGTCTGCCGAAGGAATCCCGCGAGCGTGTCGACGGTTCCTCCGCACAGATCGCCGTCGCGCTTCACGGGTCCGCACTTGCCCTTCGTGGTGGGGCCGACCCCGAGGCAGCGTTGCGTGCCCTCGCACTCGAGTGACGAGCGACACACCGCACCCTCTTTCAAGAGTCCGTGCGCGATGCCGAGACACTTCTCGGGCGGCGCGGGCGGAAACGGTCCGACCCAGTCGCAGCCGTCGAGCGTCTTGTTGTAGGCCTGCTCGCATTGCTCGATCTCGGCTTCCGACAGCTGCACGGCGCCGGCTCTCATCGCCATCGTGAGCGTCGGCGCGCAGAGCTCCGTCATCACGATGCCCGGCTGCGTGTTGCAGCACGTCGAGCGCTTCGTCTCGGGCAGCTCGTTCAGAACCTTGCAGAGCCGGTTTGCGAGCGGATGGACCGGCGCCTTCGGATCGATCTTGTAGACGGGCTCGACGTCGTCGGTCTCCGCGCTTCCTGCGTCGGCCGATGCAACGGGCTTCGGTGCGTCCACCGCGGCGTCGTTCGGCTTGGCGTCGTCGTTCTTCGGACAGCCGAAGAGCACGAACATGGAGAGGCCGAACAACGTGGTCGTGACTCGCTTCACTCGATCTCCTCTGCGCGATCGCGCATGGCCGTGAGAGTATCCATCAACGCGCGACGCGTCTCGGCGAGCTGCACGAGAAGCGCGCGCCGATCTTCGGACGGTCCGACGTCGCGCATGCGCGCGCCCATCCGATCCCATCGGTCGAGCCACGGCAGCGCGGCAAACGGGCTCGTGAGGACGACGCCGGTGATGATCGCGGCGTCGACGTGCGGCAGCTTCCAGAATGCGATCGCGATGACGACCGCGGCCCAGAGCGGAAACACCACGAGACCGACGCCGAGCTTGTACGTCGACACGGTGTCTTGGTCGTCGCCGATGCGGTTCGTGACGAGCCGCGGCAATTGATAGGGAAGCCAGTAGAGGACCATGCCGATCATCGCGAGCGGCAGGACGAGGACGCGCAGCGCGGCGCGTCCTGCGCGCGACATGTCGAGAGAAGGCTCGCGGTCGGTTCCCACGGTCTCGGCGAAGCGCGCCACGAGTCGGTCGTCCACTTCTGCATCCGCGAGGGCCGAGTAATACGCGCCGACACGCGCTTCGGTTGCGCGCACGTCTGCTTCGTTCGTCGCGCCCAGCAGTTTCCTGACTGCTTCGATACGCCGGCCGAGGCGGTTCAGATCGGACATCTGCAAAGACTTCTGCTCGTTCGCGAACATTTCCGCGACACGCACGAGGGCGATGCGCTCTTCCCACGTCGCGCCTTCGACGAGGAGCTCGGACAGGTCTTCGCGGATTTGCTCCGTCGCGGCCGCGCCGAGGTCGTCGCCTTTCAGCGCGTCGAATTCGCGCACCGGGCCGAACAGGACGAGCGCGCGCGATCGGAACGTGTCGCGCGCGTCCCATTCGAGGGCCACCGCTTGGAACGTCAGACCGCGCACGTCTTTCGCAGCTCGCTCGAGCATGCGCCCGGCGCCGGAGCGGAGCGCGATCAGCTTCGGCTCGTTGTGGCTCGTGCCTTCCGGGAAGATGAGGATGTTGCCGCGCCCGAGATGATTCGCGACGCGCGTGAACACGGCTTCGTTGTCGTCGGCCGATTTGTTCGGGTCGTCGCGACGACGCACGATCGGGACGGCGTCGGCTGCGTCGAGCAGCCACTTCAGGCCGGGGATCTTCCACAGCGTGCTCTTCGCGACGGGCGAGCAGAAGCACGGCGTCTGCGTGATGACGAGGATCGGATCGACGAGGCCGTTCACGTGATTCGCCGCGAACAGGCGTCCCGTGGTGTCCGCGCGCGGCACGTCACCCGACACCTCGACATCACGGAAGTAGATCGCGACGACCTGTTTGAACAGGCCGCGTAGCCCCTCTTTGATCACCTGACCGCAGTTTACGGAACTTCACGTGCGCACATGCAAGGGATCGGCAGCGTGACGCGTCCTACGGGCTAGGATCCATCCATGCGCACGTCCTTCCTTCTGTTCGCGCTCGTGGCCGCTTGTGGTGGCGCGGCCGCCGTTCCCCCGCCGAAGACGGCGAGCGTCCCCGTCGCCACGAAGGAGGGGCCGAAGAGCACGCTCGCGCCCACCGACATCGACGCGGCGCTCCGGCAGGGCTTCGACCCGCCAGTCGTCCGGCGCCTTTGCAAAATGATGCAGGAAGGATAGCGGCAGCGACAGGGCTTGCGGATCGATGCCGTCGAGACTCGCGCATCCGATCATGACATCGAGATTGTGCTTTCGCACATAGCTCCAGATGCCGTGCCACAGCAATTCGACCGTGCGCTTGTTGCGATAGGGCGGAAGGACGCAGGAGCGCCCGAGCTCCAGGAATTTCAGCGAGCGATGGCGCGCCACCAATTCGTCGATGCGAAATTCGCCGGCGGTGTAGAAGCCATGATTGGCGGCCGCTGTTTCCTGCCGCTGCAGGCGATAGGTGCCGACCACCGCAGGGCCTAGGCCTTCCCGCGCCGCGTGATCGATCACCAGCAGATGCTCGCAGGCATTGTCATAGCGGTCGGCATCGCGGCGCAGAAGGCGCGTGGTGAAGGTCGCGCTCGCGGGACCTTCCTCGAAGAACACCCGATAGCGCAGGCGTTGCGCGCGGCGGATTTCGGCGGCGCTGGTCGCGAGCCGCACTTCCAGCGTACCGAGCCGGCCGAGCAGCGCGTCGTCTTTTGCACTTTCGCGCCTCGCTTCGACACGGCCGAAGTCCCGATTCGGAAGGAACGGAAGCGGAAGCGGCAGAAATCTGCCGAGCTGCGAGCGCGCGGCGATCGCATGACCGAGGATGGCCTGACCGAGCATGACGGTATCCGAATCGCAACTAGAGTTGCGATCCAGAAACCGCGATTGCGAAACGCTTTTATGACGACGCTGTCACGCAGCCGTCACGCGGCGGCTCTGACGCTCGGATCGGAAAGCAGTGCCGCAAGCTTTTCGCGGTCGAGCGGCTTCGACAGGAAACCGTCCATGCCGGCCTTCAGGCAGGCCTCGCGATGTTCCGGGAATGCATTGGCGGTGAGCGCGACAATCTTCGTGCGCTTCGCACCGCTTGCCTGCTCGATCTTGCGGATGCGGCGCGTCGCTTCCAGACCGTCGATGCCTTCCATACGCACATCCATCAGGATCAGATCGTAAGGCAGTCCCGCCGAATGCGCGGCCTGGAAGGATTCCATCGCCGCCTGGCCGCTTGCCGCCACCGCCGGACGATGCCCGAGCTTCTGCAGAAGAGCGCGCGCCAGGAGCGCGTTGATCTCGTTGTCCTCGGCGACCAGGATCGACAAGCCAGAGCTTCGCTCGACACCGGCACCCGCCGGCGAGAAGTCCGGCAGATGCGAAAATCCGTCGGCCTCGATCTGCAGACGCGCGGCAAGCGAGGCCGCGCGCAAAGGCTTGATCAGATAGCCGGTAAAGCCGCGCGATTTGAGGTCTTCGAGTTCGTTGCGCGCCTGCGGCGTCATGGTGACTAGCCGGCAGGGCACGCCGCGGGTTGCGGCAAGAAGTTCATTCATCGCGCCGGCACCGATCGCATGATCGATCAGCACCGCGCTCCATTCCCGCTCGGGCAACAGCGCCTGCGCCACGATCTCGTTCGGCGCGATCACAACGCGCGCGCCCCAGCGCGTCAGGCGCCGTGCGGTGAGAGACGCCTCGATCGCGGACGGAGCAACGATCAGGACGGCACGGCGCGCAAGATCCGGGGTAGCGAAAGCGGGCGAGCTTTCGGCCGCAGGCATCGGCACTGCGAATTCGAACAATGCGCCGGCACCTGGCGCGCTTTCCACGCCGATACGGCCCGCCATGCGCTCGACGATGCGTTTGGAGATTGCAAGACCGAGCCCCGCGCCCGGCTGACCCGCAACCGGCTGCCCGTCAGGCGTGCCGCCATTCTGCGCAG
>JAOTRH010235443.1:0-10021 GCA_034768845.1 Heliamphora exappendiculata | reverse complement strand
TCATTAGCTTCTGTGGCTATGCGAGAGTGGGACATGCTTGGGGATGTTGGGGAGTTTGATCTGTGTCTCGGGGAGACAACGGGAGGTGCGACTTTATATTCAGTTGCTTTACAGCTCACATTGGTTGCACGCGTGTTAGAGGCTTAGAGGATCGATCAGGAGGCTCAGATGATACGGGACCACACCGCCAGTGGGTCAGATACAGCAGGATGGGTGGTGAGTTCAGATCAGAGTTTGAGGTTGTTAGGGCAATTATTTGTGCCAGAGTCGTGCCGTGTTGAGGTGCTACATGAGTTTCATCACTCGCGTCTTGTCGTGCATCCGGGGGGCCCAAAGTTGTATCACGATCTACGCCATCAGTTTTGGTGGACGGGAATGAAGAGGGATGTACTCTGATTTGTTTCTCGATGCTTTACTTGTTAGCAAGTAAAGGTGGAACACCAGAGACCTACAGGATTGTTGTAGCCGTTGCCTGTATCTGAGTGGAAGTAGGAGAATGTCACTATGAATTTTGTATCAGGACTTCCACACTCGCCGAAGGGACATGATGCGATTTGGGTTGTGGTCGATAGGCTGACGAAGTTAGTACATTTTCATCCCATTCGAGTAAGACACTCAGTGGACATATTGGATATGTTGTATGTTCAGGAGATAGTCCGACTACACAGAGTACCTGTGACTATTATTTTTGATCGAGACCCGCGCTTTATATCGTGCTTTTGGCTGAGTCTTTCGGTGGCCTTGGGGACAAGCTTGTCTTTTTGTACAAATTTTCATCCTCAGACTGACGGTCAGTCTGAGAGGACCATTCAAATTTTAGAGGATATGTTAAGAGCTTGTGTGCTTAATTTTTGGGGTTCTTGGGAGGTGATAGCATTGGCAGAGTTTGCATACAACAATAGTTACCAGTCCAGCATTGGGATGGCACCATATGAGGCTTTGTATGGAAAGCCGTGTAGATTACCTATTTATTGGACAGAGGTTGGAGAGACCGCTGTTTTGGAACCCGACTTGGTGCGAAAAATCACAGAGGTGATTACAGTGATTCGTCAACGACTGGTGACAGCTCAGAGCCGCTGAAAGAGTTATGCTGATCGGAGGAGGAGACCGTTAGAGTTTGCTGTGGGGGTTCATGTGTTTTTTAAGGTCTTGCCTCGCAGAGGTATGATGAGATTTGGTCGTAGTTGTGGCGTTGGGATTTAGGGGTCGAAAATAAGAAAATTCAAAAGATGTTTTGGAAAATATTTTAACACCTTGAAAATCCCTTTTTATTGAAAATAGAGTCGCCACTTAGTTTTTGAGAAAAAAACTAAGAAAAAAAAATTGGCTACTGATCTTTAAAACGTTAACCAGAGAAAGATGGTTCGGGGGCTAAGGTACGAATCGGAGAAGGTGTTAGGCATCCCGTTCGCCCAACCATAAGGTTGGCCTCTACTAATCATCATTGGTTTTTTAGTAGAATTTTTCAAATGCATGCAAATAAAAAAAATATAGGCAAATGGAGAATATCCAAAATCGGGTATGAAAAATACATAACATATATACATAACACTCCAAAACAAGTAAGTGTCAAAAGAAAAATCCTAAATCTTATGGTATGCAATTTCTTTTTAAATGAGACATGAAACACATACTCATGCAATATTTTTTAAACAACCTAATACTAACATGCTTTGATTAAAAGAAAAAATATGCTAAAGTTGTCAAAATTATCTAAACATGAATTGCACAAAAATGAACTACATAATATGTACAATATGCATATTATTACTTAAAAGTTGTAAGAAGTATGCAAAAAGTCTTATATTAAAAACTAATCAAAATAATAAAATCTAATAACAAACATTTGTATTAACTAGCAAATATTTAAAATTTTAATTTGAAGAAGAAAGAAATTAAAGAAAACTTACAAAAGATTGATTAAGCCAAGATAAAAATGGTTTAGAAAATGATTTCAAACTAATAAAAAAAACCTAACTATTTACATAAAAGATAAAAATAAAAAAAATAAGAAGAACATTAACTAGCATAAAATATATTTTTATGATTTTGTGTTTTTTGTGGTTGATAAAAGAAAAAGAAAGAAAAATACTATAGAAGAAAAATTAAGTTAACAAATGAAGGTTTTGAGGGAAAAGAAAAAAGAAAAAAATTTGATTATTAACATTTTATATTTATAAAAGAGAATTAAAGAAAAAGGGAAGGAAACAAAAGAAATGAGAAGGATGATGGAGTTTTAACTATTAAAAAAAATTATAAAGCTATTAAAAGAAAATTTAGATTAGGGGTAACAAAAGAACATTAAACTAAAAAGAAAAAGAAATGTTAGTATTAAGTGAAATATAAAACTGATGTTACAAGAAGTCAAAAAAAAACTAGAAACTAGAAACTAAACATTAAATTAAAAAGAAAAATAGAATATTGAAATTAAGGAAGAATAATATTAAAGAAATTACATTAAGTTAAAAGCAAAAAAATAAAAATTATATGACAAATGAAAGTAAATACTTGAAAAGTAAAATGCTAGAATATCGAATTATCATAAAAGAAAGAAAATGAAAAGAAATGAAATACATAGAATCAAATTGGTGTAATATTGATAATCACAACAATTTTTATGTAAGTGCCTTAATTACAACAATTAATAACATTAACAAGTTGTAATTGTTAGGAATGTTGGCACTATTTAATGATTTGATTAAATTTTAATTTAAATAAGTAAATAAATAAATAAGTGAGCTAAATTAAATAAAATACTAGAACATAAATAAAGCAATTGATAAGTAAAGGAAGAATGTACTAAAAAAATATGTGAATTGAAATTAAATTTTTTTAACTCGATCACTCCAAAGAGATAAAGTGGAGTTTAGAAAGATCGGGGATCTAAACAGGGTACCTAGATTGTCGGGGAATCCTCAAGTTGTGGAATGTGCCTCGGTGTGCCAACCTCGAGCGGTGGTCCAAGCAATGTAGGCTTCGATGTAGGTATTGGAGGTTCGGGACTGGGTATTTCAGCAGGACTTCGGCGTCAGGGCTCGAGATCGCTCGATGTATCGGCAGAGTCTCTCCCGCTCAAAATTCGTACTGAAAACATACGCTGGGGTACGGTATTTATAGAATTCTTCAACCAATGAGGTGTTGTCACGTTTTGGGATATGTTAGGCCATTTGGAGTTGGTGGTCGCTATGTTTTTGAAAGGTTCCATAAAGTTCTATGGCGGTCGCCACAATGGGAGTGGGCGATCGCCATGATGTAAGGTGGCGGTTGCCACTTTTGGCTATGGTTTCCACAAAGTTCTACGGCGGTCGCCATAATGCAAGTTGGTGGTCGCCTTACTTAGGTAGTAAGTTTCCATGGTTCGATAGAATTTCATTGGTTTAAAGATTTTGGGTTTAAATACTGAGCTTGGATCACTTCTCGAGGATCGTACGGAGGCACTAATCTATCTGTTTTCATCATCGAATTCGCCTAAGATTAGGCGGGGTCAAATTGGGGTGTCTATAGTTGCCTCTCTTTGATATAACTTGCATAGCAACGCGTGGAGCAAGTTATATCAAAGACCCAGAGACAACAACCATTTGACCAAGCTGTCAATCTTAGGCCACAAGAACACAAGCATGCATATGATGTTGGTCGTACCCAAATTTTCATCGAGCTGCTTACGTACCCCTTTTGCTAGGGATCATACCCGAACGTAGTTCGTGGGGTAAAATGCGAGATACAATGATAAGAAACATGGTGTGGATGCTAACATGAATAAATGCTAACATGATGCAGATAGGTATAGTGTAGTGCAGATATGTATAAAGAAAGATATCGATCAATTTAGGTCATGAAAAGACAGATAAGTCAGTTTAAGGTATTGAGGAGGACTGATAAGTCAGTTTAGGGTCATGATGAGGACCGACGAGTCAGTTTAAGGTCATAAAGAGGACCAACGAATCAGTTTAAGGTCATGAGGAGGATTGATAAGTCAATTTAGGGTCATGAAGAGGACCGACGAGTCAGTTTAAGTCATGAAGAGGACCGACGAGTCAGTGTAAGGTCATGAGGAGGACCGACGAGTCAGTTTAGGGTCATGAGGAGGACCGATAAGTCGATTTAAGCTCATGAGGAGGGCTAATGAGTCAGTTTTAGAGTCGTGAGGAGGATCGACGGTCAGTTTGTGGTCATGAGGAGAACCGACGAGTCAGTTTAAGGTCGTGAGGAGGACCGATAAGTCAGTTTAGTGTCGTGAGGAGGACCGACGAGTCAGTTTAGGATCATGAGGAGGACCGAGTAGGTAAATATCAAATTGATAGGTTAAGTCAGGATTTAAGAACGCGAGACTTAAAGGTAGGTTTATCGGAAGCGAGACTGAAATGATCGGAAGCCAAGTTACGGTTGAAAACTTTGATTTATTGCAAAGAAATATTGCGAATTAAGAGGTCGAGCTAAGATCTAAAAACTCAGAATAATTGAAAGCCAAGCTATGACTTAAAATTAAATTTATCCGAATGGAGAGAGAAAACACCTTAAAAGACAAGGGTTTAAAAATTCATACAAGATTTTCTTCAAGTATTTAGAAAATTTCTGAGATTTATAAAATTATTTTATGAAAAGTTTATTAGAAACAAACACACTCGTCAAAATAAATATTTTTAAATCAAAATAATCAAAACTTTATTTCTCTAAAATTTTATTTTTTATTATATTTTTTTATTATATATATATATATTAAGAGTTTATTTTCAAATTTTTATACTTTTCTGAAAATTATTTTTACTGAAAAAGAAGATAAGTGAAAATAAACAAAAGATAAACAAAACACATATTAAAAAGGCCCCCCAAACAGCCCTTCCATGACATGATTGCTAATAGTTTGGGGAAGAAGAACCGTGTCCCCTCTGACATGGCGGTCGCCATGATCAAAACACTTTGATAGTGGCGATCGCCGGAAAAGATCCCCTTGAACCGGGCAGTCGCCGCAAAACCCTTAGAATACCTGGCGGTCGCCAACATTGGACATGGCGACTGCCAACTACAGGCGCGCATAAGGCCCTTTGAGGCGCGCGGGTGTGGTTCATTCTTCACATCTCACTCTCCCTTTAACCTTCGGTGCTCTCGAGTTCTCTCTTGTCTTCTCTTTCTTCCTCCCATTCTTTGAGTTTTTTGTGCCTTATTCTTCATAGTGCGAGATGTTTACCTTATTATTCGTGATTCACTTTCTATTCATGGCAGGCCAAGGCCATGAGAGTGATGACTCATGTGCACGACGGGACCCTTCTGGTAGCGGGGTCACTTCCACTACTGCGATGGATGCCTTCGTGCTTGAGGCAGAGCTTGCCTCCTGTCGCGTTGCTGAAGAGGAGCGAGCAGCTGCTGTTGAGGACGAGATTGCTTGCTTTTTGGATCCCGATGCTAGAGATGGTCATCCGGCACCAATGCCTCATCCCGTGGTTCCGCGCGGAATGGGACGCTACGAGCCTCATGATGATGCGATTGCCGCCAACATTCTTCTGCGAGAGTCCGACCACCACATGTGTCGTCGACGCCCATCGGTAAGTACCCCATTCCTACTTTTTTTTAATACCGAAGCATATAAAATAGAGACGAATGTTTAGGATCCCCCATATGATGTGTTCCGATGCCGATGACTGATGATGATAATTTATTTCTAATGTGTTTGGATGATTTTGATGATGTGAATGTTGACTGATGGATGATGATTGAGATTTGAATTTAGCTTAGGTCCCTATGCAATGGAGATCAAAATAGTATGGACAACTAAAATCTTTTAAACAACCATCAAAATGGGCGATTATTTTTGCAAAAATCAAAAAATAAAAGGCTTAAGTTTTTATTGTTTATTTTAAGAAAAACACAAATCTAGGGGGGAATTTTTCGTTTTGACTCTTTTTTTTTTGGTATGCAAATCTAAAAGGGGTAATTTTTATCAAAATCATAGGCAATTTTGTCAAAAATCTTAAAACTTGGGACAAATTTTTTTTCGAAAATTTAGAAAATTTTTAGAAAATTTCGGAAACCTTTAGAAAGAATCTTAGAAAATTGGGGCAAATTTTTAAAATTTTGAAGAATTTTTGAAAATCTTTAGAAAATTTTGAGAAAAATTCTAGAAATTCGAGGAAAATTTTGAGAAAATTCTAAAAATATTTAGAAAATCCTAAAAGATTTAGAAACAATCCTATAAATTTGAGAAAAATTTTGAAAAAAATTTAAGAAAATTCTAGAAATATTTAGAAAATTCTAGAAAAGTTTAAAGAATATTTTGAGAAAATTTTTAGAAAACTTTTCTAAAAAATTTTAGAAAGATTTATAAATTTGGGAAAAATTTTAGAAACTTGAGGAAAATCTTAAGAAAATCCTAGAGCGACTAATTCCAAAAGATTAGGGGTGAGAAAGAAAAAAAAAGGCAAAACACAAATGCCAAAAGAAATGGAGATTTATTTATTTTATTTATACTTGGGAAGAGCATTACTGTGATAGAAATTTTTCTAGTGCACCAGGGCTTAGGGTCACTAGGAATTACGAATCAAGGGTTAGGGTGCCTAGTTTTCTAGGGCTTGAAAGGAACGAGAGAACCTATGTTGTAGTTGTTTCTCTGCACTTTGCTTGCTCGATCTGTCATTTATGTATTCTCTATCTGTCTTCTCTTTACAGGCTAGTCACTACGTCCGAGGTTTCGGAGGTTCTGCCTCTGGGGAGGTGTTGGAGTGGTATAATGCACTCCCTGCTCCCAGTCGGGCTTATATCGATACCACTAGTTTTTCTCGTTTCATACCCCTGCTGGGTAGGATGAGCAACGATCGGGTATGGCTGACAGCCCTGGCCGAGCGGTGGTGGGATATCACCAACACCTTTCACTTTACTACCTTCGAGGCTACTCTAACGCCTCTGGACTTCGCGTTGACTACTGGTATCCGGGTTGGAGGAGCGCCTATCCCGTTTGATCCATCTATATCTCAGTTGACCGACGCACTGTTGTACTTCCTCGGGGCTGTTCCTGCTCAGATGGACCGCGACAGAGTCAGATACACATGGTTCTTTGAGCGGTTCAGACACATTCAGTGCACCGAGCCTCGTTATTAGGAGTGAGTTGCCCGAGGCTTTCTCATGTATATGTTCGGTACCTCTTTGTTTTCGAACAAGGAGAATACCGTTCATTTGCATTACATGGGCGACCTGGCTCGTCCTGACCGGGTTGCTAGCTATGACTGGGGAGATGCTGCTCTAGCTACTCTCTACAGCTTTATGAGGACCTTGACCCGGTTCCCCCAGGAGCTCAGCATCGGGGGATACTGGAGGGTCTGGGAGGTATAACTTAGTTTCTGCAGTTCTTTATCCATTTATATTATCTGTTATTTCTGCCTGTTGACATCTTTTTCTTTGCAGTTATGGACTTATGAGTTCCTCGGGCTTCACGTCCCGGCGAACTCTATGGCAGACCCTTTGGTTATTCCCCGTGCAGCCCTGTGGTCCCATGGGCTGAATGGGAAGAAAGCTAGAGGGAAGGATCATGACCGGTTCTGGGTGTCTTTAGACGACTGACCCCTGACCAGGTATCTTTACCATTCAAGACATTGCTTGATGTATTATACTGTTTACTGCATTTCGTTTACTGATGTTGCACTGTGATTACTGTATATCATTGTACTTTGCAGGTTCACTGAGGCGTCTGGGGGGAGTTGAGGATCGGGCTGGCGCAGACTTGATGCGTAGCCGAGAGATCACTTCCAAGCTGATATTGCTAGAGGGTCCATTAGGACGGGAGTACTATTTGGGAGAGCGAGTGGTTTGCTAGTCGCTTGGCTTATATCACTTCAGAATCCCAGTGGTCCCTCTAGTCCATATGCGCCGGACTGATCATCTGGGCCCCTTCGACTTGCTGCTAGAGACGGTGGGGACCCCAGTTGCGGAGCTACTAGTGGCAGAGGGAGATTATACCGTCTGGGTCCGAGCGCACCTAATGGGTCCCTTAGGTCTCGGCCCGGCTGGCCCTGGTGGTAGGAGGCGAGCACCGAGGGCCACCGATGCTGATCCTGCTGCTGGAGGTGCAGGGGCTACGACTGCTGCTGGAGCTGCTGCCAGAGCTGCTGTTGGAGCGACTGCAGGCGTGAGGGGCCCAGAGTTGCCATGGTACGTCCAGACCGGGGTATATAACTTCCCCTTCTCTCTGCCGGTTCTTATTCCACCGGAATCAGAGTTCAGGGCTGACATCGGCCAGGTTTGTCTTCTACCTTTCTCTCAGTCACTTGTTCTTTCTTTATCTGTCTAGTCTTTTCTGAACTGTTCTCTTCCACAGGTCAATGAGGCTTGGTTAGACCGGGTGATGCTGATGGTTACTGGCTTGAGAGTGCTGGTCCAGCAGATGGACGCCTCGATGCGGGCAGCCAGTGTAGCTTTCATACCAGTAGCTGCCGTGAGTAACTTGTGTGTTCTTTTCAGTTTTTCTTATTTTCCTAACTTTATTCTGCTCTGAGTCTTGTTTTTCTTTTGATAGCCTCTAGCTCTGGCCACCGATGTGGTGCCGCCAGCTGCTCCAGTCCTGGCCACAGCCCCGGTTAGAGGCCGTGGTTCTCGGGCGTCCTCTCGGGCTCGTTCCACAGGATCTATCTCGTCTGCTTGGAGCCAGTCTAGAGTTGTCTCCTCTTCTAGTAGCGACGGCGACAACTTCGAAAGACTCTTCGAGGACGACAGCTCGGAGGAGGTCGGCCCCTCTTCCCGGCGAGTTCGCCCCAGGCATTCTTAAGAGAGAGAGCTTTCCCCTTCCCCAGCTTTATTTATTATTTGATTTATTTTGATGGGCCTACATGCCCCGGTTTGATACACTCATGGGCCTGCGTGCCCCATTTTGCTGTTTGCTGGGCCCCGGGTCCCAATTTTTTGCCTTGTTACATTCTGTTACTTTTTGACGCATTTTTTTGGGGGCCTTTGTGTCATTTCACATGTTGCATGATTTTTCCTTGTCTTCTGCTCAAACTATCATAATTCAGATGTCACGACTAATACGGATCACACAAACTGCAAATCGTCCCATGTCATGTTCAAACATGGCGGTCGCCATAATCTAACATGGAGGTCTCCACTTTCCCAAAATGTATACTTGGCGGTCGCCCGTTGGAACATGGTGGTCGCCTGGTCAAAGGAATGATGTCACTGTACTGCTCTTTTTGAGTTGGTGGTCGCCGACTCACAAGGTGGCAATCGCCACATTAATTGTCCTTTTTGTCAAAATTTCAATTTCTCGCGCTTTTCTACCTTATAAATATAGCCATGGAGGCCCCATTTGCTGTTGCTTGGACTCAGATGGCTAACCCCCTTTCTTCATGGATTGAGGAATTCTCTCATATCGAAAATTTGAACTTTGTCCCCTTTAGCCTTAACACCCTTTTCTCATTGAGGACTGTGAAGATTAACAAACCTTTACTAGCGGCTGCTGCACAACTGTGGGATCCTCAGTCTCATATCTTTCGGTTTAGTTTTAAAGAACCCTGCCCCACTGTAGATGAGCTTGCTGGCATCTTGGACTTGACTCCACGGAGTTTCATAGTCGTTCCCACTCCCTTTCTCTCTGTTCAGCAGCAGGTGATGCAACTCTGTGGTCTGTCTAAGATGGAGGCTTCACGTCTGATCTCGGGTGACTGTCTTGATATTTCATGACTTATTAAGAGGTTTCATCCTACTGGTGACCTCAGCGATCTAGACTTTCAGTTCCGGCGCTGTTATGCACTTTTCTTCTGCCTCCTTGCTCAGTATCTCATTGTCCCTTCTTATGGGCGGGTTAGTTGTGTCCTGGTTGACATTGCTGGCCAAATGTAGATGGGGAAAGACTTTGTGCCCTTGGTTTTGGCTGAGACACTGCTGGGTTTGGACGCTGTTCAACGTGGCGAAACCACAACTTTTGTTGGCAGCCCTTTACTTCTTCAGGTGATCTTAACATCTTTCTTTGTATCAAGTTCTCTGTTTACACTGCAAAGCCTTTCTCTTACTATTCTAACTCTTGCTATAGATCTGGCTGATG
>JAOTRH010235442.1:6878-40751 GCA_034768845.1 Heliamphora exappendiculata | reverse complement strand
ATATCAAGATGCCAATTAAATTAAATTGTCAGTAATTAAATTTAATTAGCGGGTATCGAAAATCTTAACGTGGGGAGTAATGGTAAGTATTTAATAACAAGAGCTCAATGCAAGAAAGTCTTGAGATTATAGGTCAGAGTGCAATTCTAGTTCTTTAGTGGTGTGAACTGTAATTCAGTGTTTTATGAATATTGCAGAAACTACTGCGTCTTTCTATAGTTGCAGAAACCGCTCGTGGGTATCTGTGTTTCACTGGGAGTATAACTCATAATTACTCCCCAGGTCCCTGTTGTAACCCTATATATACGCGGGTAGTCTGAACCAATTTGAGATTGATCGTTCATATCTCATATATCATTATTATTATGATATCATTTTTGTCTTTCAAAGACTTAAATGTATCGGGGTTTTGCCGGTATAAGTTCTTGGAGTATCGTAGCCCACACTACGTTCGAGGATCGCGTAAGGGAATATAGTAAAAGATCTGACTGGAGTTTCAACTCAGAATCAAGTCATAATTGAAGATTAGATTGACAAGAGATATTAAGCTAAATTAACTTTGGTTGCACGAGTTTTATTTTGATCGTTCCTCGTCAAAAGTTTTATCTGGAACCCGTTTCGGCGTTTACCTGTCTAGTTAATTTTTTACCAAAAATTGTTTACAAAAATAATGATCTTAGCAGTATTGCCTCCAATAAATTGGTATCAGAGCCGTTTTATTTTTTGTTTACGATTTATTTGGGCCGGGTAGATTTAGAGCTGTGTTAACTTTGTTTTGCAAGGGTTCTAAATCTCGATTTTATGATCATCATTTATTCTCATGTTTGATTGAATGCGTAGATAATGATTTAATTTAATTTTTTAATCACGGGAGTTGATCGTTATAGGTTAATTTTTTAGATTGAATGTGAGCCTACGGGACATAGGTTTTGATATAAAATATTTATGTTCTTTAAGTTTTTTTTCTAGTTTATTAGAAGAAAAAAAATAAGAACAGGTATGAACGAAACGGCGGTGGTTCCGGTGATTTTAGCCGCGAATATTTTTTTTATTGCTTCCCAATTTTTTTTTTCTGCTCCAATTTTTTTTTTCTGCTCCAATTTTTTTTTTCTGGATAAGAAAAAAGGCAAAAGAAACAAGAACAGCCAGTTTTTGCAATCCAAGCAGCGCAAAATCCCAAGAAGGCAGCAGCTTTATTTTCCAAACAGAAGTGTTTTGCAACCGCTGCTGTTTCCAGCGCCCAAGCAATGGTTCGCAAAACAGTATCATGAAGCAATCAAAAAGTTGCCAAACGCAGCACAGCAGTAGCACCAGCAAGTTGGTTGCGGCAAAGCTGTTTCGCACACAGTGATCTCCAGGC
Organism: Heliamphora exappendiculata; assembly: GCA_034768845.1. Classification (NCBI taxonomy): domain Eukaryota; kingdom Viridiplantae; phylum Streptophyta; class Magnoliopsida; order Ericales; family Sarraceniaceae; genus Heliamphora; species Heliamphora exappendiculata. The sequence continues at coordinate 39,391 of JAOTRH010235442.1, read as the reverse complement.
ACACGGCTTTTAATGCGTTTGAAGCTTGATATCAAAAACTATTTTTGGTGTTTTTCCAAGCCAAATGCTGCCTTAGGCAGCAACACAATAAACCGCAGCAGTGAGTTAAATAGGAAGCAAAGCGCACTATTTCCAAAATAGTGGTTTTTCCAATCACAGTGAAGCAATTCCCAATCCAACGCTGTTGCATCATCCAACCAGCACCAATACAAATGCGCAAAAGCCGCCGGTTTCAGCGCAAGAGGCGAATTGTTTTCCAAACAGTTTCAGCGCATTCAGTTTCAAGCGCATAATAGGGGCTGTTGGAACTCTATTTTGTTTTGCAAGCATAACAAGAATTCTTTGATTAAAAGGAGTTCTGATGCAAACGGGATACTGAAAACTTATTTTTAACAGAAGATTGAAACTCTTTAAACTTTTAATCCAATCATAAAACTGGGATATTTATCTTGTATTTAATTTTTTTATTAACTGCGTGAATGATATTTATTAATTTTATTTATCATGTTAATTTAATTAATTCAAATATTCAGTTTTAATTAAAATATTTTGTAATAAAAAATAAAAATAAAAATTTTAATTAATTAATATTAATTAAATAGAAAAATTTTAGATATTTTTTTACAAAATTTTACATTTAAGATTTTTTTTAAATCGAATATCTTGGAAAAACGTGAAAATTATTTTCGGATTTTGAATTAATTAAATGAAAAAATATTTAATCGAAATAAATTATTATTTTTTGAAAAATGTGAAACGGAAATTAAAATAAATAAATGCCTTTAATCACTACCTTAGCTGAAAAGCTGGAGAAAAAACTGTGCATTTATTTAATTTTATTTGTTACGCATTTAAACACGAAAAGATGGTTTAATAAATCAGAATATTTGAAATCGTGTATACGAAAATATATTTGATTCTTTCAGATCTTGTGACTGTCGAAATTAATAAATTTATTTTAATTAAACGAATTTTTATAACCCTAAAAAATATTTTAAAAATCTAAGTGGGAGAGGGAATTTATTCACAGATAAATCCCGCGATCTCCATCACCAGTTTATAGGCGATATAATTAAACTTTGCGTGTCGACAGTAAGACCTTCCTCCCCGACAGACAGATTAATTACGGTATTATCAGTACAAATCTCTTTTAGGGATAATTCTGGATAATTGTTAGTGTGGATCACTTCTCCAACTGAATAGTTCATTACAAAGCGATTAATTTGGGATTAGGTAATGGTTAACACTTAACTGTATATAATAGTATTATCTCCATCTGAGTCACTGCTATTATATATTGGACCGAAATTATGCCAGCTATTTAATTTTACTTAGCATAGTCAGTTCCCTAGATAGTAAAATTAAAAGGAATTAGCTTATCTGGTCTGATGAAAAATAGCAGACGTCCACCCATCGTGGCATGCTATTCTTAGGTAACCAAGCTACTAGCGAATTAATTTTAAAATGATAGATGGAACCAAATTAAAATAAATTCAAAAAAAATTTCATCATAATTAACGGTTTTATTTAATTATGTGATTCTCATGATTAAAATCGATTTCAACCCGCTCGCTTCAATACTCAAATAAAACAAACTTACGGAATCAAATTTTGTTGACTGAAAATGTAACTTGGATATAGGTTTAACTACAAATGGTATTCCTTCAATACCAAGAAATATGTTTGTTTCTGAAAAAGGTTCTTTCTCTGGACCCAAAGGCATGAAAAAGGAAAAAGTTTAGAAACAAGGAGACACGATTTTCAGGGTAGTTAGTAGGCCACCGTCTGGTGTGAAAAAGCCGAAAGGCAGATGTTTTCACTGCAACCAGACCCAGCACTTGAAAAACTATGTCCAGTATTTCTCATAGGCCAAAACAAACAGAGTAATTTCTTTTCACTGGTTATGGAAACATGTTTAGTAGTGTTATCTACCGATACCTGGTGTGTAGATACGGGAGCTACTAATCATGTCTGTAATTCATTGCAGGAGTTCCAGAAAATCCAACAGCTCAGTGATAGGGAGATTTACCTGCATATGGGTAATAACACAAATGTAACAGCAGTTGCAGTAGGAGATGTCACACTCAGTTTTGGTAGAGATCGAGTTTTAATATTGAGAGATTGTCTTTATGTATCTTCCATTAGAAGGAACTTAGTTTTTGTTTCTGGATTGGCTAAAGACGAATATTTTATTTATTTTAATAACTCTATGGTTATTAAGGACAATAAACGAGTTATCTGTTCTGGTACATTGGTAGATGATCTTTATATTATTATGCCAATCTCTCATACATTGCAACTGACTAAAACGAATAAAATATCTATATTACCATATAAGAGAAAGTTTCATTCTTTAATGAACCAAACGTTTCTTTGGCACTTACGCTTATGTCATATTAATCTAAAAAGGATAAATAGACTAGTAGCAGATGGACCATTGAGTTCATTGGACATGGAGGCACTTTCAGTATGTAAATTTTGCTTAGAGGGTAAGATAACCAAGATGCCATTTTTGGCCAAAGCTTCAGAGCTAAAGAACCGTTGGAGCTGGTTTATTATGATGTGTGTGGTCCTATGACAATTCGGGCTAGAGGTGGCTTTGAGTACTTCGTCAGTTTCATTGATGACTACTCAAGGTATGGATACATTTACCTGATGCACCATAAGTTTGAATGCTTTGAAAAATTCAAAGAATTCAAGACGGAGGCAGAGAAGCGTTTGGGTAAAAGTATAAAATCAATACGATCCGACCGTGATGGGGAATACCTCTTTAGAGAGTTTAAGAATTACTTGTCATCAGAGGGGATTACATCCCAATTGACTGCACCTAACACTCCACAGCAGAATGGTGTAGCAGAAAGAAGGAATAGGACTCTTATGGAAATAGTAAGGTCAATGATGAGTTATTCATGTTTACCGGATTCGTTTTGGGGACTCATCTTAGAGACAGAAGCTTACATTATGAAATTGGTGCCTTATAAGTCAGTACCTTCTACTCCCACAGAATTATGGACCATGCGTAAGTCTAGTTTGAAACACATTCAGATTTAGGGGTGTCCAGCACATATGCTGAAAGGAAACACGTGTAAGTTGGAATCAAGAACAGAAGTCTGTTTCTTCGTGGGGTATCTCAAGGAAATGAAAGGTGGTCTATTTTATAATCCTAAGGATCATAAGGTCATTGTTAGCACCAATACCCGATTCTTGAAAAAGGATTATATTATGGATCACAGATCGAAAAGTAAAATTGTGCTGGAAAAATTGAGAGAAAATATTAGTAGAAAGAAAGAGGAACCATAAGTCACTGATATTCCATTACCTCATCGTAGTGGGAGGATTATCTGGACAGGTGAAAATCAAGAACAGGGTGCTGATGCACAGGGTTCAGATTCTGCACAGCCTGTTACTGCTAGTACACAGACTCAGGTATTGTCTCGTCGTAGTGGAAGGGTTGTTCATCAACCTAACCGGTATATGTTATTTGGAGAGTCTTTTGATAAGATCCCGGCAAAACTGGATACCGAGTCCTGTAACTACAATGAAACACTACAAGAAAAAGATGCAGATCTTTGGCAAAGGGCTATAAATTCAAAGATGGAATTTATGTATTCCAATTAGATCTGGAAACTTGTAGAACCACCTTAAGGGATAAAACTCATTGGCTGGAAGTGGATCTACAAGAAGAAGAGAGGAGTAGACGGGAAGGTTAAAACCTTCAAAGGTAGGCTTGTTGCTTAATGGTTCACTTAGAAAGAAGGGATCGACTATGAGGAAACCTTTTCGCTGGTAGCTATGCTTAAGTCTATCCGAATTCTCTTATCTATTGCTGCACATTTCGATTACGAAATCTGGCAAATGGACGTCAAGACAGCTTTTCTTAACGAAAGTCTTGACGAGTGTATCTGTATGATATAGTTAGACGGATTCATTGTAAAGAGCCAGGAACACATGTTGTGTAAGCTTAAGAGATCCATTTATGGACTTAAGTAGGCATCGAGGTTTTGGAACACTTGATTTAATCAAGTTATAAAATCTTATGATTTTGATCAAAGTCCGAATGAGTTCTGTGTGTACAAGAAGCGTGACGAAAGCGTGGTGATCTTCTTAGTACTTTATGTAGACGATATCATACTCATCAAAAATGATATGGGGGCATTATCTACGATTAAAGTTTGGTTATCTAGGCAGTTCGATATGAAGGACTTGGGAGAAGCCAGTCACGTCCATGGGATCAGGCTTATGCGAGATCAGAAACAAAGGATGTTGGGATTATCACAAGAAAAGTTTATCGATGATATCCTTGCTCGTTTTAGCATGCAATCACTCTATCCAAAGATCAGTGTCTTAAGACACCTGATGAGATAGAGAAGATGAAGGCGGTTCCTTATGCTTCGACAGTAGGAAGCCTCATGTATGCTATGCTTTGCTCTAGACTCGACATCTGCTTTGCTGTTGGCATGGTTAGCAGATATTAGTCTAACCCAGGACAGAAGCATTGGACAGCGGTAAAAAATATAATTACGTACCTAAAAAGAACTAAGGATTATATGTTGGTTTACCAAGCAGACAGTCTAGTACCTTTGGGGTACACTGACTCAAATTTTTAGTCAGACAGGGATTCCCGTAAGTCTACGTCAAGATATGTGCTTACCTTAGGAGGTGGAGCTATAAGTTGGAGGAGTATCAAGGAGTCCTGCATTGCTGATTCCACCATGGAGGCCGAGTATGTGGCAGCTTCTAAAGCAGCCAAGGAGGCCGTTTGGCCTTAAAAACTTCTTGTTGGATCTAGATATGGTACCTTCAGTCCAGTTGGCTATTACACTTTACTGTGATAATAGCAGAGTGGTTGAAAACTTGAAGGAGCCAAGGGTCCATAAGAAAGGCAAGCACATTGAGCGTAAATATCACCTTATATGAGAAATTGTACAGAGAGGTGATGTTGCTGTCACGCCCTAAACTTCGGGCCCCGTGAAACACCTACAAAAACCAGATAAAACCTAACCCGAGAATACACTCTCAAAGATAAACCATACATGCATTTTATATAAATGCCAAACGACAACATTACACGGCTCCAACGCCCGAAAAACATGTTATAGCATACATGTAACGAAAGAACAAAAAAGAAGACTACAGCTCTTCCACCTCTCCTGCACCTCCTTATCAACCTGTGTGATCGGTACCTGAAGAAAATCAAAAGCTCACACCGTGAGCCAAAGCTCAGTAGATTCTAAATAACACATGCAATATAAGCTAAACATGCAAGGAAAATGAGGTGCAGTTTTTTATTCTCTTTTAAGTCATTAATTTATATATTCACTATAAAATTAACTATCCCAATGTGTCCTGTTCCATATACACAATGTGTACTTGTACAGAGAGTCGGAACAATAGATGACGCTATTATCAGTTCTCCATAACCAATATAGGCCTACTAAAACTCTATACTATAGTTGTACCGATGGTATACCTATTTTCATCTAAACTGTGAATATAAAACTTATATTCTACAAGAATCTAAAATATGATCTTCTATGTGCAAGCGGTACTCTATACATCGGATTAAATACTATACAGAGTAAAGGATATCTATGCATAACATTAAAGAAATGATACACATACGTTTCTCATTAAGATTCTCATAAAAAAATTTATTAAAATAAAATTAAATACTAAAAACATGATTTTCAGTATACCAACCCTAACATAGACTCCATCTCTGAATTAATAGTCCTTTTTCATAAATCTATATCTTTATCTCGGAGTGCTTCATTGTAATTACAAGGTTCAGACTTCTGAGATCTTGTTAAAAGACTCTCCCAAGAACATATACTGATCGAGTTGATGAACAATCCTCCCACTATGACGAGGCACTTCCTGTGTCTGTGTACTAGCAGTGATATACTGTGATGATTCTGAACCATATGCACCATTACCCACATGCTCCTCTGGTTGTAAAACCAGCATGTTAATGGTAGCAACCTGATCTGGTTCACGATCTGAACGTGTCTCGATAATCCTCCCACTACGACGATACAATGGGATATCGATGAAATGTTTTCATGGCGCTTCTACCGTACTACTGGTATTTATTTCGAGATCTTCTAGAACATATCTACTCTTGGGCTTGTGGTTTATTACATAATCGTCTTTTAAAAATTGGGCATTGGCACTGACAATGTCCTTCTGATTCTTAAGATTATAAAATGAACCACCCTTCGTTCTCTTAAAAAATCTAACAAAGAAACAAACTTTCGTTCTCTGTTCCAACTTATTGGTGTTCCTTTTCAGCACGTGTGCTGGACACCCCTAAATTCGAATATGACTTAGACTAGACTTGTGCCTAGTCCACAATTCTGTGGGAGTAGAAGGTACAGACTTAGAAGGTACCAAGTTTAGAATATAAACTGTTATCTCTAATGCAAACTCACAAAACAAATCAGGTAAATTTGAATAACTCATCATTAACCTCATCATCTCCATAAGAGACTTATTCATTCCTTCTACGACACCATTCTACGGTGGAGTGCTCGGTGCAGTCAATTGGGATGTAATTCTCTCTTCGGACAAATAGTCCCTAAACTCTCTAAAGAGGTACTCACCATTAAGGTCAGATTTAAGTGTCTTTATATATCTTTTCAAACGCTTCTTTACTTCTGCCTTAAATGCTTTGAATTTCTAAAAATATTCAAACTTACGGTACATCAAATAAACGTATCCATACCTTGAGTAACCATCAATAAAAGTGACAAAATACTCAAAGCCTCCTCTATCCTGAATAGTCATAGGTCCATATAAGTCAGAGTGAACTAGTTCCAACAGTTCTTTAGCTCTATAGTGTTTAGTCGAAAACGGCCTCTTGATCATTTTATCCTCCAAGCAGGATTCACATACTGAAAGTGCCTTCACTTCCAATGAACTCAAAGGTCCATTTTTTACCAGTCTATTTATCCTTTTCAAATTAATATGACATGGACGTAAATACTAAAGATACGTTTGGTTCATTAAAGAATGTTTATTTCTCTTAAATAGTGAATTAAATGTATTATTCTATTCCTTTAGTTATAATGTAGGAGAGATTGGAGTAATAACATAAAGCTCATCCACTAATATACCAGAATAGATAAACCATTTTTTATCTTTAGTAACCATAGAGTTATTAAAATAAATCAAATATCCATCTTTAACCAATCAAGAAATTGAAATTAAATTTCTTCTACTGAACGGTACATAAAGATAATTTCTCAATATTAAAATCTAATCTCTACTAAAATAGAGAGTGACATCTTCCACTAAAACTGTTGCCACCCTTGTATTATTGCCTATGTGGAGATAAATTTCTCCATCACTAAATTGTCGAATTTCTTAAAACTCCAACAATGAATTGCAAACATGATTAGTGGCTCCCGTATCTATACACCAGGTATTACTAGATAACATTGCTAAACATGTTTTCACAACTAGTGAATAAAAAATTACCATTATTGTTCTACTTGATAAGATAAACTAGACATAATTTTTTTAGTGCCGCGTCTGATTGCAGTGAAAACATCTATATTTTGGCTTTTTCTTACCAGTCCGTGGCCCACTAACTACCTTAAAAATCATGTCACCCTATCTCTTAACTTTTTTCTTCTTCTTGTCTTCTGGCTTAGAGGAAAAACTCTTTTCAGAAATAAACACATTTTTAAGCATCTTAAGAATACCCTTAGCAGTTAAAGCCATATCCATGTTCCTTTTTCAGTCAGCATAATTAGGAGTCAACATAATTAGGATCCGTAAGTTTGTTTTCCTTGAGTATAGCTACAGGTGTTTCTTTTTGTGGGAGGGAGATGCATCAGATTTCTATTGTTTTTAGAAAAATAATCTTTTCTTTTTAAAACAAAAAATCTGAGATATTCGAGCACCTTTTAAGAAAAATAGAGTCGCCACTTGATTTTTGAAAAAAACCAAGAAAAACAAAACAAGACTGTGGGTCTTTTAAAAGCGTAACGAGAGAAAAAGAGAGTTCGGGGCCAAGGTATGAAAAGAAATAGTGTTAGGCACCATTTTTGTCCAACCATGAGATTGGTCTCTACTTTGTAAATGTTGGTTCTTATTTATAAACTTTTTTAAAGGTAACATATACAGAACGTGGGGTTGGAGAGAGTTCAAACAAAAGAAAACAACAAAGAAAAACTTAACTGTGATTCTCAGGGTCATGCGATTTGGTCATTATTTCAAGATATGCCACACAAATAGTTTGAGCAAAAACAAAGCAAAAAAGATGTGAGTGAGCAATAAAATAAACAAATAAAAATCTAAGGGATGTGTAACAAAGTTTTAGTTTCTAGCATGCTATAAACATGCTATACAAAACAAAACAAAGATGATTAAAACACTATTTCAAGCTACTAGATATCCATAAAACACATGGCCTTAGCAATACAGGTCACGGCCGTGACAAAAAAGGATCACACAGTTGACGGGTGTGACAAATATAGGGTTACTGCAAAAAACACGATAATAAACCTCACAGATGTGACAAAAGAAAGTCACGACTGTGGTTTTTCGGGTCCTAAAAAGGGGGTATGGATGTAAAACGAGGACCAAAACAAGTCCAAATGTGCAAGATAAAGCATGACAGAGACCATGGCCTATCAATCTTAGGCCAAATCCCTCATCATTTATCCTTCATCCTTCATGTAACAAAAAACACTAAACTAAATGAATTGGGCATTGTAAATGGAAAAAGGACTCATGAACACATTTCTCATGTCACTAGCTTCGAAATTCCATGCGGCCATAACTAAAGGTAAACGAGCAACCATGACAATCACAGAGGCAAAACTAACGGCCTTGTTGAGCACATATGGTGGCCTACACTTTAAGGCTTATAAAATAGATGGCCGTGTGTATTGAAGGTTACGGTCAACACGTTTTAGGTCCACGTTATGTATTGAAATTAAAGTATAAAGAACAGGGATCACAACCCACTGATCTGATGTTAGATCTACAGTTTATTACCCCTCAAGGAAAGAAACAAGGGTATAAAAGAGAATACATATCAGAAAAGCAAAGAAAAAAAGAAAACTATAAAGACTAAATATCACGAAACTTTTATTAACATCTTCACACTCTTAGCCAAAAACAAAGGTCACAGTCTGGATAAAAGTGTTTCACGATCGGACTATTTATAGACATAAAGGTGATGGCTTGGTATAGGAACCTCACGGTCGTTACTATAGTGAAACAGAACTCACAGCCGAGTCATTAAAAGGTCACGGCCGTTGGTTTTTGCAGAACCTCAAAACAAATAGAAATGAAATTGTAAGAAACAAAGACCATAGCTCATTTAATCTAAGCCAGATCTACTATTCATAACTTCTCAAGAAAGAAAATCAAGATGCATGAACATTAAACAAAACAAAAATAAGACAGAGGAACATTAAATAAAAGAAGATCAAAGGGGTTTTGAAAGCATTTCCTTACATCTTTAGCTTAAAAAGAATGTCGCGGCCTGGGAAAACCAATCACACAGCCATACCTTATGTAGGTCAAAAAATGATGGCTCGGTATAGGAACCTCACGTCCGTTACTATAGGTGAAACAAAACTCACGGCCGTATCATTGAAAGGTCACGCCCATTGGTTTTGTAGGACGTCAAAAAACTTCAAATGTGTTCGGTGTGCTGGTGAGTATGAAAATAATACTAAATATACTGAGCATAAAACTGTAAAGGAACTAAATAAAATGAGAACTTAAGAAAAATGATGCTTGTATAGAAATAAATGATAACAAAACAATAGAAACCTCACCCACGACACCCACGGAGGAGAGAAATGAGGGTTTAGAGAAAAGTCGTGGCTCCAAAGGTTACCTCGTGCGTATATCCACCTCAAATGGTCTCTCGGGGGTGTGAATAGGATGTCTTCAATCCAATACAAGCTCTAAAAACTCCTCCAAGGCAAGCAAGAACACAAAAATGACTTGGGAAGTATAAGATATTCGGTGAGAATGAATTTTAGTAGAGTAAGGGTGTTCTGGAATTGTTCTCCCGTTCTTTGGCTTGAAAATGGTGCCTATTTATAGGTAAAATGGGCAAGGTCGGCCCCCTTTAGAATGCTACCATATGTCCAAAAAGGGGTAAAAGTTACAACTGTCATCTTTTTTCTTTTAATAGTTCAGTCTGCTACCTTTATGCTTTTTACAGTACCGGCTGCGACCTTTGGTGATGGAAAGAGTGGCAGTTTGTTTACAAATGTTGTGGCCGTGATAAGCAATGCTTTGGCGAGGATCAAAAAGGTTGCGACCGTGATAAATAAAGCCATGGCTCTGGCTATTTTGGGTGGTTTCCTTAGGTTTTGAACTGAATTCGTGTTTTTGCTTGCTTAGGAGTATCCTTGAATCTAATTCTCACTCTTTCGTCATCAGGGTGCATTCGAGACGGGTGCCTAAGATTTGGCTTGGTTGGATTGGAGTGTCTACAATTATTCCTCTTTGACAGAGCTTGCAGCAACTCGTGATGCAGTTAAATGTCAAAGCTCCAGATACGAACCGATCAAACAAGCTGTCAATCTTAGGCACAAACATAACATGTAGAAAGCATGGTTAAATCTAAATTTTCATCGACTTTCCTACGTACCCCTGTAGTAAGGGAGTAGACCAGCTGTAGTTTGTAGGGCAATGCATATGATTCAAATAAGCTAATCATGATACATGATAGGTGCAAAACATGGTGCAGGTACAAGGTATGATGCAAAATATAGGAACTTTAAAAGGTCAACTCAAAACCTAAAGAAGTAATCAAAAATCCAAATCTTTACGAACTCCACTAGAGGTGCTTAGGAAGTATAGCTTAGGGTGCATAGAATACTGGAGAATGCTAAACCTAAGAATCATCTCACAAACTTAGGATCTAGTCAACACTCCACAAACAAATAAGAATGTCTAGCGCACTAGGGCTTAGGAAAAGAGTTATGCCTAGTCCTCTAGGGCTTTGAAAAAGAGGAATGCCTAGTCCTCTAGGGCTTGAGAAAGAGGTATGTTTAGTTCTCTAAGGCTTGAGATAAGAGGGATACCTAGTCCTCTAGGGCTTGGAAGAGAGGGATGCCTAGTCCTCTAGGGCTTGAGATGAGAGGGATGCTAAGTCCTCTAGGGCTTAGAAAAGAGGTATGCCTAGTCTTTTAGGGCTTAAAAAAAAGGGATGCCTACTCCTCTAGGGCTTAGGATAAGAGGGATGCTTAGTCCTCTAGAGCTTGGAAGAGATAGATGCCTAATCCTCTAGGGCTTGAAAAAGAGGTATGCCTAGTCCTCTAAGGCTTGAAAAAAATGGGATGCCTAATCCTCTAGGGTTTGAAAAAGAGGGATGCTTAGTCCTCTAGGGCTTGGAAAAGTGGGATGCCTACTCCTCTAGGGCTTGGGATAAGAGGGATGCCTAGTCCTCTAGGGCTTAGAAAAGAGGGATGCCTAGTCTTTTAGGGCTTGGAAGAGAGGGATGTTTACTCCTCTAGGACTTGGAAAAGAGGGATGCCTAGTCCTCTAGGGCTTGGGAAAAAGACGGGATGCCTAGTCCTCTAGGGCTTTTTGAAAACTTATGGATCGTCTCACGAACTTAGGACCTCAACACCGCTTCGTATATGACTAGGATTTTTAGAAGAGAGAAAGAGAACTTGGCGCAAATGACGACCCTTGCTCTTCCTTTTTCTTTTCATTCTCTTTTGTACATAGAGGCCCACGTGCCTGTTTCTTTACTTGGGCCTTGCCTGCTGATAGACTTGATGTACTGCACATGTATGCATTACTATTTTTATTGGAACAGGCCTTCATGCCTTTAGAATACATTATGTTCATTGTGGATGATTGTCTTTTTTCATACAAATGAAAATATGTTTTCAATTACTTGAATATTTTATTGTGCATGATGTATGTTTGTGAGTTGAATACTTGCCATGCGAGCCTATTTTTATGTTGCGAGTTTCTTACAAGTTCCTAGCAAGGATGTTAGCAAGAAAAAGAAGTGCTATCAAAGTCTTTACAGAAGGCAAAGTTATGGCCATGAGAAAATATCTAACGGTCGTGATGTTCGAAAGGTTTGTGGTCTAAAAGATGGCCGTGATGTTTGATGGTGAACCTTTGTAGTGCGAAAATCAAGGTTGATTATGTGGTCTCCCCTTTTCTAGCACTATAAAGGGGGCAACTGTTCCAGACCCCACTTCTTTGCATATCTTTACACTTTTCTTGCCTTTTTCATGGCCCACTCTTATAACAACTCCCTGTTGGGTTGGATGGGCGACTTCTCTTTGGTCGAGCGCCAGAACTTTCTCAACTTTGGCCTAGATGCGCTATTCTTTTTGCAAACGATGAGGATTGAGTGACATCTTTTGCGAGGAGCAGCCCAAATGTAGGCCCCTAAGGTATATGTATTTCATTTCGGATACGAGGAGCCATGTCCGACGATAGAGGACTTTTCCACCATTCTCAACATTTTAGGTCGAGAGGAGGTCATAGTTCCCACCCCTTTCTCGAGTCTCAGGGACAGGTTGGTGCAACTTTGCGACTATTCTAGATGCAAGGCTTCTCTCATTGTCCGTGACAGGTCTTTTGATGTGGCCAAGATCATAGACCGCTTCGGGCCTCGGGGGTCTCTTGGCGACTTCTCTGTTCGGCTTTAGCATTGCTATGACCTTTGCATCTGTCTTCTAGCTAGCTTCTTCTTAGGTTCTTCGGACGGGCAGGCTAGCACTTGTTTGGTAGATGTGACTCATCATATCCATGAGGGTTGGGACCCTATCCTATTAGTCCTTGCTAAGACATTTCTCGGGCTTGATGCGGTTCATAAAAAGGGTGCCCTTTATTTTACAGTCAGTGTTTTCCTGCTACAAGGAGTCCCTCAGCTCTCATTTTTTTATTTTTCTCTCTATTTTTCCACGTAGCTCTCCTTTGTCTTTGTTCTCTCAAGTTTAGCTAATGGAGAATGTGAATTTGCTAGAGAAACCCATGTCTGATAATTACGGCATGAAGTTATTCGTCCATCGTTGAGTTTACCACCTTTGCTCCACTAAAGCTGCTTGGAAAGATTATCTGAGCTCTCTGACTAGGGCGGGCATCTCCTAGCTATTCTCCTAGCTGAAGATAACTCTCATGACTACCATTACTATGTGTCATTTAGGGGGTTCTATTGGTCGGCTTGAAGCTGGTATACTCAAATCAGACCTGGCACTGCTCTAAGTCATCTGTAAAGTTCTGCACATTGAGTCCCTTTCTTGGGTAAGTACCAGCGGGTTTTACTTTCTCGACTGAGGATTCTAGTCGGTAGAGAGTTTGACAGTAGGCTTTCTGAGGACTACAAGCTTGGCTTGGGATAGAATTAGAGCGCAGTGCAAGGCAGAGAGGGGACGCAAAGAGGAGAAAGACTTGGCTTTGCTTCGTTATACCTCAATATTTTGTTCGCTTTCTCTTCTTCTTTTTTTTTAGCCTTTTAGGATGAGGACTTGCGAGCCACTCTTATTTTTAGAACCAACTGATTCAGTAAAAAAATTTAATGAAAGTTTTTTCGCTGCTAATTTGTGATGATTTTTGAAATTGTTCCTTAGATTTTCTGTAGTTCCCCGATTTCATAACCATCAAAATTCCAATCGTTCATAAGAGAAAACCCAAAAAGGGAGGAATGTTTTATCCAAAGAAACCATGATTTGAAGTAAAATGTTACTCAAAAGAAGTTTGAAAACTTTACGTGCACACCGCATTAGAAAATAGGTTTTAAAACCAAAGGCACAAAAATGACACAACAAGCCGAGAGGTTCACATGACTGCTCAATAGACCACTCGAGCAGTTCATCGAGCAGTCCAGCTCTGGACAATGTTCTCGACTTTAAACGATAACTAGAGAAGAAATAGAGACTTCTCACATCAAACATTGGAAAAGAAACCCCTCATGATATCCATACAAAAGATTTTAGAATAAAAGAGTATACTGTTAAGATTGGTATACTGAAAATCATATTTTTAGTATTTAATTTTATTTTTTAATAAAGTTAATTTTTTATTTTATGACAATTTTTATGAACAATGTATGTGCATCATTTCTTTAATGTTATGCATGGATGTCCGATATTCTGTATAGTATTTAATCTTGTGTGTAGAGTATGGCTTGCACACTGAAGATCAGATTTTAGGTTCTTACAGAATATAAATTTTATGTTCACAGTTTAGATGAAAATGGGCATACCATCGGTACGACTATAGCACTAAATTTTAGTAAGTCTGTCTTGGTTACGATGAACAAATAATAGCACCGTCTATTGTTCTAACTCTCTGTGCAACTATACTTTGTGTGTACTGAACGGGATATTTTGGATAATTAATTTTATACTAACTCTATAACTTGATTCACACCCCAAGATTATTATGTATAGTGCTTATACTCTCAATCCTAAAATAATTATTGATTTGCGTATATTTAATATTCGTTGTTTTGATTCATTAAATGGTGCAATTTTATATGGGTCTATATTCTCGGTGAGTTGGATAGCAATATTATTTATATGGTGAATATTAATTACTGACAGAATTTACGTTCTGAAAGATCGGGATTGATGATACCCCCTTAAGGAAACTTATAAGTTTCGATCGGGTAAAATCCTACAGGTGAATTTAATTATCCGGCTATAAAATAAGTTAAGCGGAAGGACTTAAGTATTATCAAGATGCTGATTAAATTAAATTATCAGTAATTAAATTTAATTGGCGGGTATCAGGAATCTTAACGTGGGAAGAAATGGTAAGCATTTAATAACAGGAGCTCAATACTATATGGTCTTGAGATTATAGGTCAGAGTGCAATTATAGTTCTTTAGTGGTGTGAATTGTAATTCAGTATTTTATGAAAATTGTAGAAATCGTTGCTAGTTTTCATAATTACAGATACTGGTATGAGGTTTGCTTAATTATAGAAGCCGCTGATACGTGTTTGTGTTCCACTGGAAGTCTTAGTTATAATTACTCCCCAGGTCCCTACTGTAACCCTATTTATATGCGGGTAGACTGAATCAGTTTCATAACTTGTCTTCTAAGACTAAAGTTGTTCTGGTTCTGCCGGTATGAGTTCTCAGAGGATTATAGCCCACACTATATTCGAGAATCGCATAAGGGAATACAATAGAAGATCTAATAAGAGCTTCAACTCGGATTCAAATCGTAGTTGAAGATTCGACTGGTAAAAAATTATTTATCTAAACTAAATTTTTTCTAGAGCCCATTTTGGCGATTACCCATCTAGTTAATTTTTTCTGTTAATCATTTGCAAAAGTAAAAATCTTGGCAGTCTAGCATTCTGAACTTGTGGGAAATACAAAGATCTTGGCAGTATTTCCCAGAAAATTGTAGAAAATACCTCTTTAGAGACAGCGATTTACATTCTGAACTTGGTATCTTTTAAGTTAGTACCTTCTCTCCCACAAAATTATGGATCGGGCATAAGGCTAGTCTAAAACACATTCAAATTTGAGAGTGTCTAGCACATGTGTTGAAAGAAAACGCAAGTTGGAATCGAGAACAGAAATTTATTTCTTTGTAGAGTATCCTAAGGGAACGAAAGGTGGTCTGTTTTATAATTCTAAGGATCATTAGGTCATTGTTAGCATCAATGTCCGATTCTTAAAAGAGAATTATATTATAGATCACAAGTCTAAAAGCAATAATGTTTTTAGAAGAATTGAAAGGAAATACTAGTAGAACGGAAGAACAAGTCACTAATATCTCATTACCTTGTCGTAGTGGGAGGATTATCGGGACAGATACAAATCAAGAACAGGGTGCTGATGCACATGGTTCTGATTTTGCACAGCGTGTTATTGCTAGTACACAGAGATAGGTAGTGCCTCGTCGTAGTAGGAGGGTTGTTCATCAACCTGACCGGTATATGTTATTGGGAGAGTCTTTTGAGAAGATCCCAGAAACACTAGATACCGAGCCATGTAACTACAATGAAGCACTTCAAGACAAAGATGCAGATCTTTGGCAAAGGGCTATAAATTCAAAGATAGAATCTATGCATTTCAATTTAGGTTTGGGAACTTGTAGAACCACCCGAAGGGATAAAACTCATTGCATGCAAGTGGATGTACAAGAGGAAGAGGGGAGCAGATGGAAAGATTGAAACCTTAAAAACTATGCTTGTTGCTAAAGGGTTCACTCAGAAAGAAGGGATCAATTATGAGAAATTTTTTTTACCGGTAGCCATGCTTAAGTCTATCCGGATTCTCTTATCCATTGCCGCTCATTTCGATTACAAAATCTGGTAAATAGGTGTCAAGACAGCTTTTCTTAACAAAAGTCTTGACGAGTGTATCTATATGATACAAACAGACGGATTCATCCAAATGGCTATGAACACATGTTGTGTAAGCTTAAGAGATCCATTTATGGACTTAAGTAGGCATCGAGGTCTCGAAACACTCGATTTCATTAAGCCATTAAGTCTTATGGTTTTGATCAAAGTCTAGATGAGTCATGTGTGTACAAGAAGCGTGACAGGAGCGTGGTGATCTTCCTAGTACTTTATATAGACGATATCCTGCTCATCGAAAATGATGTAGAGGCATCATCTATGGTTAAAGTATGGTTTTCTTGGCAGTTCGATATGAAGGATTTGGGAGAAGCCAGTCACATCCTTCGAATCAAGCATATGCGAGATCAGAAACAAAGGATATTGGGCTTGTCACAAGCAAAATATATTGATGATATCCTTACTCATTTTAGCATACAGGATTTCAGGAAAGGATTTCTCCCTTTCAGGCATGGAATGAATCTATCCAAGGATCAGTGTCCTAAGACACCTGATGAGATAGAGAAGATGAAGGCGGTTCCTTGTGCTTCGGCAGTAGAAAACCTCATGTATGCTATGCTTTGCACTAGACATGACATCTGCTTTGCCGTTGGCATGGTTAGAAGATATCAGTCTAACCTAGGGCAGGAGCATTGGACTGCGATAAAGAATATAATCAAGTACCTAAAAATGACTAAGGACTATATGTTGGTTTACCAGGCAAACAGTCTAGTACTTTTGAGGTAAACAGACTCAGGTTTTCAGTCTGACAGGGATTCTCATAAGTCTACCTCAGGATATGTGTTTACCTTAGGAGGTGGAGCTATAAGTTGGAGGAGTATCAAAAAGTCTTGTATTGCTGATTCCACCATGGAGGCCGAGTATGTGGCAGCTTCTGAAGCAGCCAATGAGGCTTTTTGGCTCAAGAACTTCCTGTTGGATCTAGATGTTCTACCTTCAGTTCAGTCGGTTATTATACTTTACTGTTATAATAGCGGAGCGGTTACAAACTCGAATAAGCCAATGGTCCATCAGAAAGGCAAGCATATTGAGCGTAAGTATCACCTGATACGAGAAATTATATAGAGAGGTGAAGTTACCGTGACCAAGATTGCATCAGGAGACAGCCTTGCAGATCCTTTTACAAAGAGCTTACCGGTTAAGACTTTTGATAGTCATGTAGAGGGCATGGGAGTCAGATGTATAGCAGTATGATTTTGAGTATAAGTGGGAGATTATTAGGGTTAGTATACTGAAAAACATATTTTTAATATTTAATTTTATTTTTTAATAAAGTTAATTTTCTATTTTATGAGAATTTTTATGAGCAATGTATGTGTATCATTTCTTCAAGTTAATTTTCTATACAGAGAGGTGAAGTTACCGTGACCAAGATTGCATCAGGAGACAGCCTTGCAGATCCTTTTACAAAGAGCTTACCGGTTAAGACTTTTGATAGTCATGTAGAGGGCATGGGAGTCAGATGTATAGCAGTATGATTTTGAGTATAAGTGGGAGATTATTAGGGTTAGTATACTGAAAAACATATTTTTAATATTTAATTTTATTTTTTAATAAAGTTAATTTTCTATTTTATGAGAATTTTTATGAGCAATGTATGTGTATCATTTCTTCAATATTATGCATGGATGTCCGATATTCTGTATAGTATTTAATCTGGTGTGTAAAATACGGCTTACACACCGAAAATCAAATTTTATATTCTTACAGAATATAAGTTTTATGTTCACAATTTAGATGAAAATGGACATATCATCGGTACGACTGTAGTACAGAGTTTTAGTAGGCCTGTCTTGGTTACAGACAACAAATAATAGCATCGTCTATTGTTCCAACTCTATGTGCTAGTATACTTTCTGTGTATTAAATGGGACATTTGGGCTAATTAATTTTATACTGACTATATAAATTAATTCACACCCCAAGATTATGATGAATAGTGCTTATCCTTTTAATCCTGAAATAACTATTGATTTGTGTATATTTAATATTCGTTATTTTGATTCATTAGATAGTGCAAAATTGTATGGGTCTATATTCCTAGTGAGTTAGATAACATTATTATTTATATGGTGAATATTAATTATTGATAGAATTCATGTCTCGAAAGATCGGGATTGACGATACCCCTTAAAAAAACTTATAACTTTTGATCGGGACAAACCCTACAGGTGGATTTAATTATCCAGCGGTCAAATAAGTTAAGCGGAATGGCTTAAGCAATATCAAGATGCCGATTAAATTAAATTATTAGTAATTAGATTTAATTGGTGGGTATCGAAAATCTTAACGTGGGAAAAAATGGTAAGCATTTAATAACAGGAGCTCAATGCTATATGGTCTTGAGATTATGGATCGAAGTGAAATTATAGTTCTGTAGTGGTGCAAACTGTAATTTAGTGTTTTATAAAAATTGCAGAAATCGCTACTAGTTTCCATTATTGTAGATACCGTTGTGAGATTTGTTTAATTACAGAAACTGCTGATACGTGTTTGTATTCCACTTAAAGTCTTACTCATTATTACTCCCCAAATCCCTGTTGTAGCCCTATATATATGTGGGTAGGCTGAACCAATTTCATAACTTGTCTTCTAAGACTAAAGCTGTCTGGTTCTGCCGGTACAAGTTCTTTGAGGATTATAACCTACACTATATCCGAGAATCGCATAAGAGAATATAGTAAAAGATCTAACAAGAGCTTCAACTCATATTCAAATCGTAGTTGAAAGATTCGACCGGTAAAAAGGTATTTATCTAAACTAACTTTGGTTGCACCGGTTTTATTTTGTTCGTTCGTCATCAAAAGTTTTATCTGAAACCTGTTTTGACGATTGCCTATCCAGTTAATTTTTTCTGTTAATCGTTTGCAAAAATAAAGATCTCGGCAATCTTGCCTCTAACATATACAACCAAACCCGAACGTCGTCTCATGCATACAAAAAATATACTCACGGTCCTAAGGCTTTATAAAACTGATGCCCACACTATTGTATTAAATTAAATACATTTACAAGATATGTTGTCCACAAAAAATATCCCCATATGAATGTAATTCATTTCCTAAAGCTTCCAAAAATGGTCCTTGAGATTTAAGCTTTTCACTCGATCACCTTCTTTCCACTATCACCTAAAATGTTGTTAAACAATATGAGCCAAAACTCGTAGAAAAAAAAACTAAAAATGAACATATGCATGGTATATAAGGATGGTTAGGAGGGATGCACACATAAATTTTTCCAAAACCAATATTGTTTGTTCCAAGTCAAATTCCTAATACATAACCAGGTTTTCAACAAGAGGGGTTTTAATTTTATAAACCGTTTTGCTCATAAATTCATCACTTTCTCGAAGACCCAAACCTTTGCAATGCACACACACACACACGCACACTTTATTGTCATTTCTCATATTCTACTATCTCGTGGTTTAAACATAGTAACGACACGTTCTATACCCTGCTATGACTAACGTCCTTTCCCGATTGATAGCTGATGGGCAGAAAATCCAATCTATGCAATTTTTTGAGTCTTTATCGTGTAGCAACTCATGCCCCAACTTAAATGATCCTTGGATCCCAAAATCGGTCTTTTTTGATATATCAAATCACAAACACACACACGAGTCTAACCCATACGGTTCCTCTCATCAACCTATCATTACATGTGTTTTTCGATTTTTCACTAAAAACTCCAAGTTTTAACACCCAGCACAGTCATATGCCACAATAACTCGCGAAATGTAAATATGATAAGTCATTGCGAACCTCAAATTAGCCAAAAATCACATCAACTTCAATATAAGAGTTGGTCCCTCAGCCCCAAAACCCCCAATTTTCATGGTTTAAGCTCAATTTCAAACCCTAGCCCATCATTTTTCAAATCCAACCATGTTTAACAACAATATAAAGATAGAATCATGTTAAAACATCCGTAGATCTAAGATTTAACCTTTACCAACATCAAACCCTAATCTAGGGCTTCGAAAACACCTTTTTCATGCTTTTATGCTCATAAATTCAAAAACACAATACATATCATATGGATATTCAAGGATAGTCATAGATCCTACCTTTGGGATGCTTGATCTACAAGAAAAGCCCAAATAAGCTCCAACCATGAGAATCTCCAACCATACGGTGAGACTATAGCCTCCAACATCTAGATTGAGCCTTCAACGGAAACAACCAAGACGGATGCGAGAGATCTCCCCAAAAGGAGCTAAGAAGATCTAAGCGACCCCCAAACCCAAACCCTAACTCTCACACAAGCTCTAGAGAAAGAGCAAAGATGAAAGAATGAGGGAACCAAGCTAAAACCCGTAACTTATAGCTTTTTCCCAACACATACCACTCGAGAAGTCTCCGCGACTACACTATTGGCCCGACTTTGAATAAGCATATCTCATTCATCCAAACTCTAAACAGGGTTGTTCTTATGCTCAAATTGAAGCCCCGAAATTCTAATTTCTAGTGGTTCTAAGCCCATACCAAAATGCATTTTTTTACAAAAAGTTATGATCAAAATAGTGAAGGTATGTCACTTTTTTCCACACACTTTTCACATATTTTTATCCCGACATCTCTTAGAACCTTATGTTCTTCACCGAACACATCTTAACATACGTATCCAAGCTCAAAATACTTTCCAATAACTTACCAAAGTCAAGATTTAATTCTTACCCAAAAGCAACAATTAATCCTTCTTTAAGAAAAATGAGTTGAGTCACCACAACCTCTCTCACTTAGGAAATTTCGTCCTCGAAATTAGGTATACATCAAGAACCAAACTGCTCAGGGTATTTCTCACGAACTCCCAACTCTCGTTCCCACGTCACTTCTTCGACACCGTGGTGAAGCCATAACACCTTCACTTACCGAATGGTTCTCCCTCATAGGACTTTTTCTTTAGCGTCAAGGGTTCTCACCGGTCTCTCCTCGTAGGTAACATCGCCATCTACCCTCAATTCCGTCCAATCCAAAATGTGGGATGGGTCTGGCTCTTACTTACGCAACATAGATACATGAAAAATATTATGCACGGAGCCTAACTGTGGTGGCAAGCCTAGGCGATAGGCCACCTCTTCAATCCTATTAAGGATCTCAAATTGCCCGATGAAACGTGGTGATGACTTTCCACTCTTACATAACCTCATTAAACCCTTTTGGGGCGAGACCTTCAAGAACACATGGTCTCCCACCTCAAAAGCTAACGGTCTCCTCCTCTTATTTGGGTAACTCTTTCTGACAGCTTTGAGCTGTTACTAAACATTTACCGATCGCGATGATCTTTTATGTGGTTTCATGCACAAACTTGGGCCTTAACACGGCTATTTCACCAACTTCGGTCTAACAAACGGCTGACTTGCAAGGCCTACCATACAATGCCTCGTAAGGCGCCATCTTAATGCTTGACTGATAACTATTGTTGTAGGCAAACTCTGCAAATGGAAAATGGTCCTCCCATGAGCCCCTAAAGTCTAGAACACACGCTCGTAACAAATGCTCAAGTATCTAAATGGAGCACACCGTCTGACCATTCGTCTAAGAAGTAGACTCGTCCCCATGGCTAACTTCAAATTCTGCCAAAAGCATAATGTGAAGCGAGGATCCCGATTGAAAACGATGAAAATTGGCACTCTGTGGAGTTTAACAATCACACTTACATAAAGCTTGCTAAGCTTATCGACCGAATCCATCATACGAATTGGTAGAAAATGCGCTGACTTGGTCAATCTGTCCACCACAACCCACACGGCATCATGCCCCCTTGGCGACCTCGGAAGGCCCAATATGAAATCCATGGTGATGTTCTCACATTTCCATTCTGACATTGGCAATGGTTGCAACTTGCCCGTTGGTTTTTGATACTCGTCCGTCACTTGTTGACAAGTGAGACAACGCGAGATGAAAAGAGCAATGTCTTTCTTCATACCCCTCCACCAAAATTGCCTACACATGTCATGATACATCTTGGTGCCACCTGGATGTACTACTAGGCAAGAGTGATGAAACTCACGAAGCACATCTCCGCGACACACTTCCGGCACAAAAATTTTCTCTACAAACCTCAAACTCTGATCGAGATGGATAACCCACTCCTTGGCATCCTCTCCACTCAATAATCGCTCCCGAAACATCAAACTTTCTGCATCAGATTGTTGTGCCTCGACAATGCAGTGAACAAGGGTAGGCTGAGACACTACCGTGAATAAGGTAACGTACTCACCGGACTTTCCCAAATGAAGGTCATACTCTTCAACCTCCCCGAGCATACTCCACTCCCTAACGGCCACGCATTCTAATGTGCTGAAGGACTTCTAACTAAGGGCGTTGGTTACCACATTGGCCTTGCCCGGATGATACTATAGATTGAAATCATAATCTTCCAAGAGCTCCATCTATCTTCTCTGGCGCAAATTCAGATCCTTCTGCAAAAATAAGTACTTCAAACTCTTACAATTCGAGAACACTTCAAAGTGTTCTCCATACATAGGTAGTGTCTCCAGGTTATTAGAGAAAAGACCATTGTTGCGAGCTCCAAATCATGTGTAGGATAGTTCTTCTCATGAACCTTCAACTATAGGCCCTCACCTTACCCAGTTGCATTAACACGCAATCCAACCCCTCATGCGATGCATCACAATAAACGGCATAACCAAGTCCTCTCTCCGGTATAATCAAAATAGGCTCACTGGTCAATCTCGTCTTCAATGTCTGAAAAGTGAGCTCACAACTGTCATTCCACATGAACTTAATTTCCTTCCATGTAAGGCGTGTTATAGGCACTGCAAGCCTAGAGAAGTCTTTCACAAACCGACGGTAGTAACCTGCTAAATCCAAGAAGTTTCGAATCTCAAACATATTTTTTGGTCTTTCCCACTCCATTACAGCTTCGGCCTTGGATGAATCCACTGCCACCTCATCTCTCGAAACTACCTGCCCCAAAAACTTCACCTCCGGTAACTAAATTTCACACTTGTCATACTTGGTGTATAATCGGTGTTTTCGTAACAACTATAAGGCAACTCGAAGATGCTTCTCATGCTCTTTTTCTAAGGATGAGTAAATCAAGATGTCGTCCAAGAACACCACCATGAATCGATCAAGGTTAGGGTGGAAGATACGGTTCATAAGGTCCATAAACATTATCGGCACATTAGTCAGTCCAAAAGATATGACTAGAAACTCAAAATGTCCATAATGAGTACGAAAGGCCATTTTTGGAATGTCTTCCTCCTTGACTCGTAACTGGTGTTAACCCGATCTCAAGTCAATATTCGACAAACAACACGAACCCTTTAACTGATCAAACAGATCATCGATACGAGGCATGGGATACTTATTTTTAACGGTCACGTGGTTCAACTTACGATAATCTATACAACGACGCAATGACCCATCCTTCTTCTTTGGGAACAAAGCCGGAGCTTCCCAATGAGACATACTAGGGCAGATGAACCCCTTGTCCAACAACTCTTAGACCTGAACCTTTAGTTCTATTAACTTAGCCGGTGCAAAATGGTTTGAGGGCATAAAAATGGGGGCAGTCCCCAGAATGTGGTCTATGAAAAACTCGACTTTCCACCATGGTAGAAGCTCAAACAAATCACTCAAAAACACATCTAGAAACTCACAGAAAATGGGAGGAAGCTCTCCCCGAGTAGAATCAATCTCATTCCCCGACAAGGTAGTGAAAAAGAGGCTACGATTGTCACGACTCTGCGGTCTAAGATATCAAGGTGCTAAATCGTTGTCTCAGTCGCCCACAAAATAAAAGGAAACTCCTTCCATTGTGTAAACAAACACTCGCCGTCGGTCGCAATTAATGAAGGTGCAAAAGGTAGTTAACCAATCAATTCCCAAGATAATATCGAATGAGGTTATATCAATCACGATAAAATCAAATACCAAGCGGTGGTCGACAATCTCCATCTCACATGCTATACAGATACGTCTCAACACAGTAGTCTCACCCATCGACATCTCTACACATAAGGCACTACCCAAGAATGGTACATAAAGAATGTATCTTGTGTAATTGAAGTGCTGGTTATGGTGTCTGGCACGACAGGTGCTACCGACGTATTGGGCTCCACAAGAGCATACACTCGCCCTTGGTTCCCCTGATTCTGTCTCCTGCTACCTCTAGTCCCCGACTACCTCACTGACTGAGCTGAGGTAGCACCTCATGTTGTCCTCACTGACTGCACTCTTGAGCGCTGCTACGGCTGGCCATATCTCTATCGTCCCTGCGACGCTTGCACTAGATGTGCTCTAGTAGCACCCTGAACACTCCCTCCCTAAGGGAAATCTCATCGTAAGTGACCTACCGGCCACACTGAAAACATGAAAATAGGAACCTCCCTTGAGTCTGACTCTGGTGTTGCTGCTGTTCTTTATGCTGATAATCATTCGCACGATGTCCCACTTGTCTACACATGTAACTCACTAACTCTCGACGTTCAGAACGTCCAGATGAACCCATAGATGGTGCTGGTGTTGACCGTAACTAAAACTGACATCTCGTGGGATGATTTTTGCCTTTTCATTTGATGCATTTTAGAATGAGCACCGAAAGCTCCCTAATGAGACTTTCTCTCCCTAATCTTGTGACTTTTTGCCATTGCATTTTTCACTCGGATAATGGCTTCTACAATCTCAGTGTAAACCCAAAAACCCAACGCTATAATCCTATCTTTAATCAAAGGACAAAGACCCCTTTCAAATCTCTTGGTGCATAACTCCTCCGTTGACACCATTTCAGGTGCAAATCGCGATAGATTCGCGAACTTAGCCTCGTATTGAACCACGGTAAGATTCCCCCGAATAAGAGAGAGAAACTCTTCCAGATACATGTCTCTTAACGAACCCAAAAAATACTTCTCCAAAAATACCATAGTAAAAGCAGTCCACATGCCATCCACGAGTTTTGTGTTAGGCTAGAGCGTCTAAGATCGTCATAGTTACTTCTAACTATTTGAGGCAAGACTACCAAGATTTTTGTTTTTGCAAATGATTAACAAAAAAAAATAACTGGATGAGCAATCGCCAAAACGGGCTCCAAATAAAACTTTTGATGACGAACGATCAAAATAAAACCCGTGCATCCGAAATTAATTTAGAAGAATGCCTTTTTACCAGTCGAATCTTCAACTATGATTTGAATCTAAGTTGAAGCTCCTGTCAGATCTTCAATTGTATTCCCTCATGCGATTCTCAGATATAGTGTGGGCTATTATCCTCTAAGAACTCGTACCGACGGAACCAAGACAGCTTTAGTCTTAGAAGACAAGTTATGAAACTGGTTCAGCCTACCCACATATATATATGGCTACAGTAGGGACCTGGGGAGTAATTATGAGTAAAACTTCCAGTGAAACACAGACACATATCAGCGGTTTCTGTAATTAAGCAAACCTCATAGCGGTATCTGCAATTATGAAAACTAGCAGCGATTTCTGCAATTTACATAAAATACTGAATTACAGTTCACACCACTAAAGAACTATAATTGCACTCTGACCCATAATCTCAAGACCATATAGCATTGAGCTCCTATTATTAATTGATCTTTTTATCATTTCTCCTCACGTTAATCCCCATATGAGATCGCACCCTCTAATAAATCAAAACAACAAATATTAAATATACGCAAATCAATAATTATTTTTGGATTAAGAGGATAAGCACTATTCATAATAACCTTGGAGTGCGAATTAATTTATATAGTCAGTATAAAATTAATTGTCCCAAATGTCCCGTTCAATACACACAAAGTGAACTAGCACAGGGAGTCGAAATAATAGACGACGCTATTATCTATTTCCCGTAACCAAGACAGGCCTACTAAAACTCTGTGCTACAGTCGTATCGATGGTATGTCCATTTTCATATAAACTGTGAACATAAAATTTATATTCTACAAAAATCTAAAATATGATCTTCTATGTGTAAACCGTACTATACACACCAGATTAAATAGAATACATAATATTTGGTATTCATGCATAACAAAGAAATGATATACATACATTGATCATAACGATTCTCATAAAATGAAAAATTTATTTTACTAAAATAAAATTAAATACTAAAAACATGATTTTCAGTATAGCAACCCTAACACTAACCACTCAGTGGTAACTTTAAGGTCAGACTCCCTAGAGAAGGTTGGAGGATCCAACTATCGGAATTCCCTCTTCACCATAGAGGCCCATGGCTCCGGAGCCCTTACTCCTGCCCTAGTCGCCTCGGCCATCGCTTTGATCGTAACAAGCATCTCTTGAACAACATCAATAGCACCCACTTGTTCCTGCGGGACATGAACATCCCCTTCTTTTGGAACCTAAGCATACGAACGACCTCGACCATGGCCTTGGCCTCTACCATGGCTCGGTAACATCACTCTTTGAATAAGAAGAAACAAGGAGAGATATCAAAACGAAGCTTACAACAACTCATCTCTCACAGATAACATCGTTCTTCAACAATACACCACATAACACAAATCATCGCACCAACGCACCTTATTCAACACACAATGAGGGGAACTAATCAGAATGACACGTCAATTCAGCTAACTCTTCTGGACTTCTAGTCAAAAGGGACGTCGGCCAAATGCCTTTCTAATCCAAACCCCAAACTAGTTGATCGGTTACCCAAGGGCTAGACATATCATCCTAAGAGTCCAACCTCCATACCTATATAACACATAGCATGTGAATGTCAAGTTATATTCAAGATATTTCATGCTAGCACACCAAGTCATGAATGTTACACATCAATGCAAACTCTCACGCAATGGATCAACCACACCCATGGTTCCTAGGAATTCAAACCTAACGCTTTGATAACAATTAGTAGTGTCCCGATTTTATAACCATAAAAACTCCAACGGTTCACAAGAGAAAACCCAAAAAGAGAGCAATGTTTTATCCAAAGAAACCATGATTTGAAGTAAAATGTTACTCAAAAGAAGTTAAAAAATTTTATGTGCACACCGCATTGGAAAATAGGTTTTAAAACCAAAGGCACAAAAATGACCCAACAAGCCAGACTGCTCGATCGGCTAAAAGACTGCTCGAGCGGTCTCTCTGCAGTTGCAGCATTTTTTGCCTTAAAACAGAGAAATCGAAAGGTTCACATGACCGCTCGATAGATGGCTCGAGAAGTTCATTGAGCGGTCCAGCTCTGAACAATGTTCTCAACATTAAATGATAACTAAAGAAGAAATAGAGACTTCCCACGTCAAACAATTGGAAAAGAAACCCCTCATGATATCCATACAAAAGATTTTAGAATAAGAGAGTATACAACCAAACCCGATTGTCCTCTCATGCGTACAGAAAATGTACTCACAGCCCTAAGGCCTTACAAAACAAATGCTTACAGTATTGTCTTGAATTAAATAGATTTACAAGATATGTAGTCCACAAAAGATATCCCTATGTGAATGTAATTCATTTCCCAAAGCTTCCAAAAACGGTCCTCGAGATTTAAGCTTCTCACTCGACCACCTTCTTTCCATTATCACCAAAAATATTGTTAAACAACATGAGCCAAAGCTCGTAGGAAAAAGTCTAAAAATGAATAGATGCATGGTATATGAGGATGGTTAGGAGAGGTGCACACATAAATTTGTCCAAAACCAATATCATCTATTCTAAGTAAAATTCCGAATACAGAACCAGGTTTTCAACAAGAGGGGTTTTAATTTTATAAACTGTTTTTCTCATAAACTCATCACTTTCCCAAAGAACCAAACTTTTTCAATGCACGCACGAACGCATACTTTATTACAATTTCTCATATTCTACCATCTCGTAGTTTAATCATAGGAACTAACGCCGGACAAGCATATAGAACCACACTGCTTTTTGACCAACCCGACCGCTAAAGGCCCATGGAGTAACGACACGTTCTATACCCTGCCACGACTAACGTCATTTCCTAGTTGCTAGCCGACGGGCAGATAACCCAATCTGCGCAATTTTTTGGTATTTCATCGTGAAGCAACCCGTGCCTAAAATTAAATAATCCTTGGATCCCAAAATCAGTGCTTTTTGATATATCAAATCACAATACACACGAACGACTCCAACCCAAATGGTTCCTCTCATCAACCCATATCATTACATGTGTTTTTGATTTTTCACTAAAAACTCCAAGTTTTAACACCCGACACAGTCACATGCCACACTAACTCGTGAAATGTAAATACGATAAGTCACCACAACCCTCAAATTAACCAAAAATCACATCAATTTCAATATAAGGGTCCCTCAACCCTAAAATCCCTAATTTTCATGGTTTAAGCTCAATTTCAAACCTTAGCCCATCATTTTTCAAATCCAATCATGTTTAACAACAACATAAAGATATAACCATGTTAAAACATCCATAGATCTAAGATTTAAACTTTACCAACATCAAACCCTACCCTAGGACTTCGAAAACACCTTTTTCATGCTTTTATATTCTTAAATTCAAAAATACAACACATACCATGTGGATATTTAAGGATAGTCATAGATCCTACATTTGGAATGCTAGATCCACAAGAAAAGCCCAAATAAGCTCTAACCACGAGAATCTCCTACCACACAGTGAGAATAAAGCCTCCAACGTCTAGTTGAGCTTTCAATAGTAAACAACCAAGGCATATGCGAAAGATCTCCCCAAAAGGTGCTAAGAAGCTCTAAGCAACCCCCAAACCCAAACCCAAACCCTAACTCTCACACAAGCTTTGGAGAAATAGAGAAGAGGAAAGAATGAGGGAACCAACTCAAAACCTGTAACTTATAACTTCTGCCCGACATAGACCGCTCGATCGATCTTGGGACCGCTCGAGCGGTGTCCGCGACTACACTGCTCGTCCGACTTTGAACATGCATATCTCCTTCATCCAAACTCCAAACATGGTCGCTCTTGTGCTCAAATTGAAGCTCCAAAAGTCTACTTTCCAATGGTTTCAACCCCAAACCAAAATTCATTTTGAACAAAACAATATGACCAAAATTGTGAAGGTATGTCACTTTTCCCCACACACTTTTCACATATTTTTTTCCCGACATCTTTAAGAACCTTATTTTCTTCACCGAACACATCTTAACATGCATATCCAAACTCAAAATACTTTCCAATAACTTACCAAAGTCAAGATTTAATTCTTACCCCAAAGCAACAGTTAATCCTTCTTTTAAAAAAAACGTGTCGGGTCACCACATTTTCATTTTTACGGTATAACCAATTTACTTAAAATAAGCTCCTACATTGATTGAGTACTTGAAACATGATTATATAGGAGAGCTCCAAATAAAGGTTTGGGTTAAACTTCTGATAGAGCTACCTACATATCCCAAAGAAGATAATCAAGCCATAACATAGTTGGAGGCGTGAGTTACACTTGGGTATTGACACTCTCTTTTACATTACGTTAACTTTTGCTAAGGTCGCCCTGATTCTTCTGAGCTTCTATTTGACGAGTTTGGCATCGAGATAGAGAGGGATTTGATATTTATACGATGTCAGGATTGATTCTGGGCATACCTTCGTAGGACCCTGCAAAAACCTTTTTAAATTCTTTTAATAAAAAGTTAACTGTTTACGTTCTTCTGAATAGAGCATAGAACCAACATGTACTATCTATAGATCCCTTTCATTGTTATGATTTATTAAAACAATTTCTTCCATTACAAGTTTAGCTCGCATTTTATCTTCTTTTTCAACTTAAAGTTTTAATTTTTGTGGGATATTCTCCTCGAATTAAAATTTTCAGAATCCAAATAAGATATTTGAGGCACAATGAAGTAAGAAAAACTCAAATTCATTTCATTGATTTTAACAGGGGTTATAATTTTGAACTTAAAGTGGAAAGGACTTGAGATCCCAACAAATGCATTCTCGGCAAACTTGCCATCATAGCCGTTACAAACTTAATTAAAACAGACTCACCAGACTTAGACTCCAACTCACTTTCTACATCATCCATATGAAAAGACTTAAAGGATTGACTCTTTTGTATTTCAATAGCATCCTTAATGAGCGTTGTGTAATTTGCAGGCTTATCGGCATCCATTATCAGCGCAGCCTTCTCTTTTTTGTTACCAATACGCACTCGGGCCACCTCTTCATCGAAGAAAGAACCCAAATCTCCCCCTTCACAATGGATAACCTAGTCTATTGACACTTTTTTAGTGAACCTCATCTGCCAAATCTCTGCTTCTTTCTCACTATCAGATAACTAGTGGCCGAAAAAGATTTTGTCACGCCCCAACACCAGGATCACACGAAAGCCCTCCCAACACCCATTTGATGAAATAACATTTGCAGTTTGAAATTTCATCAACTCAAAAATATACATCATTTGGATAAAGATCCCCAAGTTTGTCTCTCATAAACAGTAAACATACATTCTCATACATGAATAAATATATCACCAAAAGACGTACAAAACCCAGCCTTCTGGAACAGGCATCACATGTATAAGTACATGTCCAAAATAGAAAAAGTACAGCAAGCTCTCAATCACCACAAGCATCTAGGTTATCTCCACATGCTCACCTGAAAATATTTTTTAGAAAAAAAAAATCCCACACCGTGAGCCAAAACCCAATAGAAAAAGACAATAAAGCTGTAAAGTAGGCTATGCAATCATATGGTGGGAGCTAACTCGACCACAAAAGCCAAAAAGATTTTTCTTTCAAAAACCACACGTTTTCTATCTGAAAACCACCATTTTCGACCTTGAAACTATACATATCATCATAACAGATATCATGTCACAGTTAAGGGAAAGCTGTAATAAACAGTAATCAAAACCGTAATTTTGTTCACCCGGATCACACAACCGGAATCAAACATTATTTTCTCACTCAGAACACACAACCGAGAAAAATAAATAACAAAACAGTTTTCCTCCACTCGGGTCACACAGCCGAGGAGACACAATAAAATGAAATTTTATGTACCGACTCTGCCACATCGACAAAGGAAATAACTATAGACTTTTGTCCATTACCCTAAACCCACAGGCTTAGTAACGACAAGTTCTATACGGAGTCACAACAATGATGCCATTAATGGAGGCAACCGAACCACTCAATTTATGGGAACCAGCCCGAAGGTATAGAGCACCTACTGCTTAATTTATAAAACCTGAGCCCGATGGTACAAAGCACCCACACATACTCAATTTATGGGGACTAACCCGAAGGTACAGAGCACCTACGCTGCGCACATTTCAAGACTTACACCGAAGAGCAATGAAAGCCTAACTCAAAACCACACACCCATTGTCAGGGTACATCTATGGATAGCATTTAAAAGCCCACAAAATAGTTTTACATCGCATGTATATAAAAGGGATCCAATTCATCATCATGGAGATCTACAAGCACGTAACAACATGTGTTTTAACAAAACTGAGATCCAACCCCAAGGGTTAGCTCCAAACCTCTACCAACATGTTTCTCACAAAAACACCACGTTTTCAAAGCTCCTTTTAAAAACCACGGATCTCAACACATCCGAATCATGTATAAAACCAAGAAAAAGCGTAAAATCCACTTTTACCCATAAACCAAGGTTTTAACCTGTAAACAGCATTTCATGCATTTCTACCCAGTGAAAGCAAGTATAATTACATATATCACCCTTTTAACAGCAGTAGGTCTAGAATCCTACCTCAAAGAGCTAAAAGCTTGACGCCTCAAAATCCAACCTCGTCGGAACGAGAATCTGTCTGGATGGATGTGAAGCCCACGTCACCGACAGTAAGGATCTGCTATCCAACCACGAAAAACTAACCCCCAGGCCACCCGAAAGGTAGAGAGAAGGTAGAGAAAAGGTGGAGAGAAAGAGATTTGGTTGAAAAGATATTTTTGGAGTCTCAAAAAGATATTTGTTCTCCTTATAGAATTTTGTGCCCAGGACCCACTGCTCGAGCGCAGTTGCCACCGCTCGAGCGGACCCCCTACCGACATAGTCTTTACCACACCACCGCTCGAGCACCTAAGCACCGCTCGAGCGAACCCCACTCCGAACCACGCTCTGCCACTACCCCGCTCAAGCGCACACCCACCGCTCGAGCGGTCACATCTCGGACCAACACTCTGCCACCAGCCTGCTCGTGTGCACTCCCACCGCTCAAGTGGCCAACACTAGGAGAGAAAAAGAAAAAGGGTCAA
>JAOTRH010235431.1:0-10021 GCA_034768845.1 Heliamphora exappendiculata | reverse complement strand
AAAGCTCTCAACGGAAGACCGTGTCGTTCACCAATTTGTTGGACTGAAGCAGGAGAGAACACACTTTTTGGACCAGAGCTTATACAAGAGACTACCGAGAAGATCTGACTGATTCAATTTCGATTAGCCACTGCTTAGAGCAAACAAAAGAGCTACGCCGATCAGCGATGGAGATCGCTACGATTTGAAGTAGGAGATCATGCATTTTTGAAGATCCAACCACCACGAAGAGTTATACATTTTGGCTAGAGAGGAAAGCTAGCTCCAAGGTACATTGGACCGTTTGAGATTTTTACTAAAGTTAGAGAAGTAGCATATTGTTTAGCTCTGCCACCTCAGCTCGCTAGTGTTCATAACATTTTTCATGTGTCGATGCTGAGAAAGTACGAACCTAATTCTGCCTACAGTTTGGATTAGAAGGAACTCCATGTTAATGAGGATGTTACATTTGAAGAATAACCGATAAGGATAATTGATCAATGTGACAAGGTTCTTAGAGGAAAGAATATCCCACTCGTTCAAGTTATTTCCAGCCACACGGAATTGAGGTGTCAACTTGGGAACAAGAGGAAACCATAAGGGCAGTCATCCCTAGTTGTTCACAGATTGAGGTACGATACGAAATTTTGGGGATGAAATTTATTTTTAGGGGGATAGATTGTAACAACCCTGCTCGAACCCTAGTACTCGTAACGGATAGTCCACGAGGCTATAGAGTACGGAAGAGGTTCAAAATCCTAATTCGACTCGAAAATCCTAACTTCAACCTAGAAACCCTAAAAAGGTCCAAAACTCAGGCAACAAAATCTTAACACCCTGAGAGTCTCCCAACTTTCTAAATTAAGTAAATATCATGAAATATTGAATTAAAAATCATAAATCCTCATAAATAGGGTAAAATGACCATTTTGCCCCTAGTACAACAAAAAATCTTAAAAAATTTAAATTTTGACAAATAGACACCCTAAATCAAGGATTTAAGTATAATTAAGTAACAAATAACAAAATAATATCAAAAATGACAAAAATACCCTTTTGTGGCGACCACCTTGGGAATAGTGCCAAAAAGTATATATTTGCTTTCTTTTTAGCTTAAAAAAAGTGAGAAATGTATTAAATCAAACCTTCTAATGATCCAATACTTGTTGAACAAGTAATTTACATAATAATATGGTTTTATAGGTTAAAAAAATAAACAAATTATTATTAAAGTTCATACACAACAAAATAAATCAAAAAAATCATATATTACTAAAATAGCTTAATTTGAGTTAAAAGACTATATATATTTCATCAATTACTATGAAAACTATGACAATACATAGAAATACTAAACTTATCAAAAACATATTAAAATAATAGGTCTCAATAGGAAAAGACACAAAAAAGATACATAAAATTAATTTTTAATACATTTTTTTGCACAATAAGGGCACGAAAACTAGAAAAGCCCCTTGATTGATGGGGGATCAGATTTTTTTCCCCCAAATTGTCCCTTATCTGTATTTATCTTTCCTATATCTGAATTATATGCCTCAAAATTTTAACCAACTCAAATCAACTCTATCTCATTTATGAAAAAGAAGAAAAAAATTCTTTCAAGGTACTTTTTGTTCCCCCATTGTCCCGTAGCCCTTGCTTATATAAATCAAGCCAAACACCCTCTTCTCCACTTGATATTTTCAACCAAGAGAGGGGGAGAAACCAGAACCTCATTGCTCTTGAGTGTTTATGTGAGTTTGAGGTAGAAAAAGGAAGATCAAGGGAGATTCCTAAAGCTAAGTCCTAATCCATCATCCACCCTCCTTTGATCTCTCAAATAAGTAAGTAAAACCTCTATACCTTATGTCTAATATTCCTCAAAATATCTCTCAACTCATCTCTTTAAACACTTTAAGAATTGAGAACCGAAAACAAACTGAAAAGGCATTGTAGTTGAAGATTTGGGGCTGTTGTGTTTATGGATGATATGAGATTTTGTTGTGTGTGGTTATTTTTGAGTTTGTTGACTTCTAAGTGGGATGGATCCTTAATATTAATGTTTAAAACACAAGCATGTAAAGAAATAGAACAAAAACTTGACATATCATAAGTAGGAGACTTGGACCCTAAGAGACTTGATTTTTGGGAACATAGATGTTTCTGCCCAAAACTTTGGAATGCCATACCTCAACGTAGAAAATTGATCTTAACATGTTCTTTATGTCCAGATTTATATTTTTGTGTTATCATTCATCCAAAGTTGGTTTTAACTCATTTGAGTAAGTAAAACTCGAGATACTGCAATTTTACCAAAGTGTCATTTTTCGACCAGTCAACACTATCGACCTAAAAAACCCTAGTTTACAATAAGATCTAAACTTTGGTCAAAACATAAAAGTTGTAAATAAAATGTATATCTACCTACCCACATAAAAGGAGTACAAAATATTGAATTTGAATAGGTCATAAACCCTTTGAAACTCTCTATTTAGTTTTAGTCCTCAAATGGCACTTTTGTCACCTATTTTTTATAGCCCAAAATCCTGACTTTTCGTAATCTACTCTGAACGTTGTCAACATGAACATTGTAGATAATATATTGAACTAAATTTTTTTCAAAAATCAGACCTTGAAGCCTCCGGATGATTCCCTAAAATCGTTTCAAACCCTCTTTCCAGAACAGGCTCTGATGAGCTTTGGCGGCTGACAAAACCTGTTTTCTAACATGGCCAAAAACTCTAACTTGTTCCAAATAACTATGCTTAGCACTAAACATAAAAACTTGTAGGGGATATGTTGAGCTAGAACATATCCAAAACCGGTCTCATTTGGACTTGATCAGATACCCCAAAATCAAGACCAACAGAGGCATATATTTGGTAAAATCTTAAGAAAAGTGGTAAACCATTTTTACTTAGGATGATTTGTTCACCCTTTCGCTTAGGATGATTTGTTCACTATTTTGCCATAGATTTTGGCCTTAGTTTTAAACATAGGAGTTATAGAAAATATTTTTATCTAAATAGAATTTAAAAATCATAACTTGATTCCAAGCCTAAATGTCCCAAAACCTTGTTAGCCCTTTTAATTTAATACTCGACTTTGGCCTTAAAAGTTTTAAAGTGCGAATTGAGTATCCTTTGCTATGAGACCTTAGTTTTAGATGATGATTGATTTGAATTAGTTGATTAGTGTTTCAAGTGAATGTATGATGATTTAAAACTCATACTATCATGTTTGAATTATATCTTGAGAATTATAACTTGTGCTTTACATACGTGTTCCTTATGTTTTGTGAGTTGTACCATGAATTTTGCCATACTAGTTGATGCTATGCTATAAATTATTGAACTTGAGATCGATGGTACACATTATGAGCATTGTCACTTGCTTTATTGCATATTTGAGTCCATCTGTGCAAACCGTTGTTGGGAGGAGCTGCATTGAGATTGTCTTTCTTGATTCTAAGTTTAAGGCATCCCTGGTTGTCGTTTTCAAAAATGTTTTGAGATGAATTCCCCTTGTACACCCTGGGTGTGTCCCCAATGTTACAAAATTTGGTTTATACACCCTGAGCGTGTCCCCGGTGTTTGAAATGGTTTATCATAAATATTGTTAGGTAACATAGGTTCGTCGCTAGCATTCTGGTTTTGATGGCTTGGATTTTTGGGTTGACACCGGCAAAATTATCACGAGTCATAAGGTGGGATAAACCGCTTATTATATGTCTGATATGACATGTCTGATATGATTGATTGATTGAATATTGAATTTTTTGGCCTAGAGTATGGCATGATTATTAAATTTTGTTGGCTTAGAGTATGGTACAGCCCCCATGCCATTGCCATTGAGTAAAACAGCTGTGGCATGAAATCCGACGAAGCATTTACTATTCATAATGAAGCGCGATGATAGCTTTGGTGATCAAATACCCATGAAAGTCTGCTATGGTGATTCCCGGTGTGGAATCCCTATTATAATCCAGGTGCATGTTGGGTTGGGCATCTATATTTCATACACGGCATCGCATATACGCATGTTTATTGACTTGTCTGCTATCCTGTAATAAATTTATCTGCCTCCTTCACTATAAACTATACTGGGTGTTATATGGTATGTGTTGTGGTGAATTTTGTGCCGTGAAATTAGTTAGAAGGTTAGAGTGTTTTGCTTTTGGGCCTTGGCTCATGCCATTCGTGCCACAGGTGAGGAGGAGTTCTTGGAGGAAGTCATCCCAAAGGGAGAAGAAGAGTTTGAAGGACAGGGTGAGTTCCAGGAGCACGTAGATCATGTTGATGTATTATGAGTAGTTAAGACCTCTGCTTTTGTTCTTATATTCAGTTCTCCCGTGTTTAGTGTAATTTTTGAAATTTCTTGGTAAAATTGTAATAGTTATGTATTTTTGAACAGTTCAGAACTCCTTTATAATGTAATAACTAACGTATGTAAATATGAATGTATGGATAGTATATCCCTATATTTATATTTATGTATGTCCTAGCGTGCCTAGAAGATGTGGTGTCACAAAATCATTTTGTTGGGTGCCATGCTTAACTTTATCTAAATTCTTTTATCATTGTGGCTCATTTCGATTACGAAATTTGGCAAATGGATGTCAAGACGGCTTTTCTTAATGAAAATCTTAATGAGTGTACTATATGGTACAACCAAACAATTTCATAGCAAAGGGTCAGAAGCACATGTTGTGCAAGTTTAAAAGATCCATTTATGGACTTAAGAAGGTATTCAGGTCTTAGAATACTCAGTGATCAAGTCATATAGTCTTATGATTTTGATCAAAATCCAGATGATTCCTATGTACAAGAAGCGTGATGAAAGCATGATGGTCTTTCTAGTACTTTATATAGATGATATCTTGTACATCGAAAATGATGTGGGGGTGTTATCTTTTATAAAAGTATGGTTATCTGGATAGTTTGATATGAAGGACTTCGGAGAAGCCAGTCACATCCTTGGAATCAAGCTTTTGTGAGATCCGAAACAAAGGATGTTGAGTTTATCACAAGCAAATTATATCGATGATATTCTTGCTCATTTTAGCATGCAGGATTCTAAGAAATGATTTTTTCCTTTCAATCATGGAATCACTCTATCTAAGGATTAGT
This sequence comes from Heliamphora exappendiculata, assembly GCA_034768845.1. NCBI lineage: Eukaryota > Viridiplantae > Streptophyta > Magnoliopsida > Ericales > Sarraceniaceae > Heliamphora > Heliamphora exappendiculata. Next base: position 4,913 of record JAOTRH010235431.1, on the reverse strand, counting down.
GTCCTAAGACACCTGATGAGATAGAGAAGATGAAGGCGGCTCCTTATGCTTCAGCAGTAGGAAGCCTAATGTAAGTTATGTTTTGTACTAGACCTGACATCTGCTTTGCCGTTGGCATGGTTAGCAGATATCAATCTAACCCAGAGCAGGAGCATTAGATTGTAGTAAAGAATATAATCAAGTGCCTAAAAAGGGCTAGAGATTATATATTGGTTTACTAGGCAGACAGTATAGTATCTTTAGGGTACACAGACTTAAATTTCTAGTCAAACTAAGATTCTCGTAAGTCTACCTTAGAATATGTGTTTACCTTTGGAGGTGGAGCTATTAGTTGGAGGAGTATCAAGCAGTCCTATATTGATAATTCCACCATGAAGGCCGAGTACGTGGCAGTTTCTAAAGCAGCAAAAGAGGTCGTTTAGCTTAGGAACTTCCTATTAGAACTAGATGTGGTGCCTTCAGTTCAGTTAGCTGTTATACTTTATTGTGACAATAGCGAAGTGGTTACAAACTCGAAGGAGCCAAGAGTCCACAAGAAAGAAAAGCACATTGAGCGTAAGTATCACCAGGTACGAGAAATTATACAGAGAGATGATGTTGCTGTAACTAAGATTGCATCAGGGGACAACCTTATAAAACCTTTTACAAAGAGCCTACCGACTAAGACTTTTGATAGTCATGTAGAGGGCATGTAAGTCAGATATTTGGCAACTTAATTTTGAGTATAAGTAGGAGATTGTCAAGGCTATATACTAAAAACCATGGATTTTATTTGGTTCTAGTATTTAATTTTATTTTTAATAAAATTATTTTTTGATTTTATGAAAATCTTAATGAGTAATGAATACAATATCATTTCTTTAATATTATGCATGATTGCCCTTTATTCTTTATAATATTTAATCTAGTGTGTAGAATACGACTTGCACATAGAAGACCAGATTATAGGTTCTTGTAGAATATAAGTTTTGTTTACAATTTAGATAAAATTGGACGAACCATTGGTACGACTGTATTATAGAGTTTTAGTAAGCCTATCTTAGTTACGAGAAATAAATAATAGTATCGTCTATTATTTCGACTATCTGTGTTAATACACTTTGTGTGTATTGAACAGGACCACATTGGGTAATTAATTTTATACTGACTATATAAAATAATTCACACTCCAAGATTATTATAAGTGTTTATACTTTTAATTCCAAAATAATTATTATTTGCGTATATTTAATATTCATTGTTTTAATTCATTAGAGGGTGTGATCTTTTATGGGTCAGTAATCCTGGTCAGTTGGATAATAGTATTAATTATATAGTGAATATTAATTATTAATGAAATTCACGTCCCGATTATTAGGAATTAACGATACCCCCTTATGTAAGCTTATAAGTTTGGACCGGGCCATACCTTGCAGGTGAATTTAATTATCCGATAGCCAAATAAGTTAAGTAGAAGAGCTTAAGGAATTTCAAAGATGCCGATTAAATTAAATTGTTAGTAATTAAATTTAATTGGCGAGTATCGAAAATCTTAACGTGGGGAAATGAGTTAAGCATTTAATAACATGAGCTCAATGCAATTAGGTCTTGAGATTATGACAAGAAGTGCAGCTACAGTTCTTTAGTTGTATGAACTGTAATATAGTATTTTATAAAATTGTAGAAACTGTTGTAAGGTTATCATAATTACAAAAACCGCTGAGAGATTTGCATATTTGCAGAAACCACTAGAAGGGTATCTGGGTCTCAATAAAAGTCTATGTTATGATTACTCCACAGGTCCCTGCTGTAACCTATAAATATGCGGGTGGGCTGAATCAAATTCATAAGTTGTCTTTCTTCACTAAGGTTGTTCAGGTTCTATCGGTACCAGTCCTGAAAGGATCGTAACCAACACTACATTCGGAAATCACATCAGGAATACAATAGAAGGTCTGTACGGAGCTTCAACTCGAAGAATCAATATTCGTAGTTAAAGAAACGACTAATAAGGTATTCATCTAAATTAACTGTGGTGGCACGACTTTTATTTTAATCGTTTAACATCAAAAAGTTTTATCTGGAGTCTATTTCGATGATTGCTTATCCAGTTTTTATTACTGAAAAAATTATTTACAAATCAATGATATTGGTAGTTTTCCTCTAATAGTTACCTTGTTCATGGTGGTTTCTCAACCCACCCTTGTTCACCGCGTTGTTGAGGCACAACGGTCGGATGCGGAGATGCTAAGGAGTGGTCTATCCACTCTAATCAGAGTTTGAGATTTGTAGGGAGAATCTTTGTGCCAGAAGCGTGTCGCAGTGACATGCTTCGTGAGTTTCATCACTCACGCTTAGCGGTGCATTCTGGTGGCACCAAGATGTATCATGACGTATGTAGGCAGTTTTGTGGAGGAGTATGAAGAAAGACATTGCACTTTTCATCTCGTGTTGCCTCACTTGTAGCAAGTGAAGGCTAAGCATTAGAAATCAATGGTTCAGTTGCAATCGTTACCAGTGTCAGAGTCTAAATGGGAAAACATTACCATGGATTTCGTTTTAGGCCTTCTGAGGTCACCGAGGGGGTATGATGTTGTGTGGGTTGTGGTGGACAGATTGACCAAGCCAGCAAATTTTCTATCGATTCGCATGACGAATTTAGTTGATAAGCTTAGCAAGCTTTATATGAGTGAGATTATTAGACTCCAAAGGGTGCTAGTTTCCATTGTCTCTGACCGAGATCCTCGTTTCACGTCACATTTTTGGTAGAGTTTATAGTCAGCTATGGGGATGAGCCTATTTCTTAGTACTATTTTTCACCCCCAAATGGATGGTCAATCGGAGAGCACCATTCAGATACTTGAGGATATGTTTCAAGCGTGTGTTTTAAACTTTTGGGGGTCATAGGAAGATCATTTACCGTTGGTAGAGTTTTCCTACAACAATAGTTATCAGTTCAGCATTAAGATGGCCCCTTGTAAGCCATTGTATGGTAGACATTGCAGGCCACCCGTTTGTTAGACCAATGTTGGTGAGATAACCGTGTTATGGCCCTAGCTCGTGCACGAAACCACAGAAAAGATCACTGTGATCCATAAACGTTTAGTGGCCGCCCAAAATTGTTAGAAGGGTTATGCATATAAGAGGAGGACACCGTTATGTTTGAAGTGGGAGACCACGTATTCTTGAAAGTCTCACCATGAAAGGGTTTAATGAGATTTGATAAGAGTGGGAAGTTATCGCCGTGTTTCATCAGGTCATTTGAGATCCTTGATAAGATTGAAGAGGTGGCCTATCGCCTAACCATACCACCATAGTTAGCCTCCGTGCACAATGTTTTTCAAGTATTGATATTGCGTAAATATGAGCTGGACCCATCGCACGTTTTGAATTGCATGGAGTTTAGGGTAATGAATGATGTTACCTACAAGGAGAGACCGATGAGAATTCTTGACGCCAAAGGACAAGTCTTACGAGGGAGAACCATTCAGTATGTGAAGGTGTTGTGGCTTCATCATGGCGTTGAACAAGCCACATGGGAGCAAGAATCATAAGTTCGTTGAAACTACCCCGAGTTGTTTAATTCATGATGTATATGTAATTTTGGAGACCAAATCCCCTAAGTGGGGGTTGTAGTAGGGACCCGATCCCTTGTTATTTCCTTGTGTTAATAAAACGAGTATGTTATGTTTGGTGGGAATGGTTAAATGTGTAAATCATGGGTATGAACTAAAACTTTATCTTGTATGCGTTTGCTAAAAGTGTTTAAATGTTGGGTAATGCATGAGAGCATTGTTGTGAGGTGTTCGGCTTATATTTGGTTCAGTTTTAGATTTTGGTCGGGGTTTCTACCAAGTTTTAACTGCGCAAGCATAGGGTAGACCGCTTCAGTGGACAGATGGCCAAGAGTTTAGGGAAACAAGGCCCTCTTAAGCGGTGTGGGGTCCGCTTGAGCGGACTATCGGCAAGCAGACTTTAAAACTCACGTTTAGGCTGGCTCTTTCCTCTCATTCCTTTCATTTTTCTCTCTAGAATAGAAGAGAGAGCTAGGGTTTGAATTTAGAGGGTTGATTGGATCTTCTAATCTTCTCTTGGTGAGATATCTCGCATCCATCATCATTATTTACCCTTTGGAGGTTCGAGCTAGATGTTGAAGGCTTTATTCTCGCCTTTTGGTTAGAGATTCTCATGGTTGGAGCTTCTTTGGACCTTTTTCTTGTGGATCTAGCATTCCAAATGTTGGATCTATGACAATCCTTGAATATCTATATGATGTGTTGTATCTTTAATTTTGTGAACATATAGGCATGAAAATGGTGTTTTTGAAGCCCTAGGTTAAGGTTTAATGTTAATAAAGGTTATATCATAGATTTGTGAATGATTTAACATGATTCTATCTTCACATTGTGGTAGAATACGATTGGATTTGAAAAATGATGGGCTAGGGTTTGAATTTAAGCTTAAATCATGAAATTTGGGGGTTTTGGGATTAAGGGACCCACATGTTGAAATTGATGTGATTATTGGTTAAATTGAGGGTTGTGATAACATATTGTATTTACATCCCATGAGTTGTATGGCACATGACAATGTCGGGTGTGGAAATTTAGAGTTTTTAATGTAAAACTGAAAAAATGCATATAGTGATATGGGTTTTAGTGAGAGGAACTGGGTTGACAGTTGGACTCATTTTGATTGTTAATGAAATGAGACAATCGAATAATTAAAGTACCGTGTGATGAAATTGAATGATTAAGTTTGGGCACGAGTTACTTCTCGGTGAATGATCGAAAACTTGCGCAAAGTAAGGTAGGCCCTTCCTTCGGGTTAATCCCCATAAAATTGTGCTCTTAGGCGGCCCACCCATCGATGTTTTCGAGAGAAACCAAAAATGTGTGCGCTCCATGTTGGGCTAGAGAATGGGTATTTATTCT
>JAOTRH010235420.1:0-10022 GCA_034768845.1 Heliamphora exappendiculata | reverse complement strand
CGCCACCAAAGATGCTTGCCGCAATCGAGGCACGTTCCTTCGCCGTCTGTCTCGTCGTGCGGGCACTCAAATTCGTCGTCCCTACTCATTTCTTTACTCCCCCGGTAGAGCAGTTGTCTGCGCTGTAACGCTGCTGCGGGCTTCAAACAGATTGCACCGATCATCCGGCCAGCAATAGCGGCGGCAGTGGATGCAACGGACCTGCCGCAATCCCTTTTTCTTGTTGCGGTTCGCCTCCATCCTAGTCGTCTCCCAGTGGGTCCGGCCTGCGATCACATCGCGGGCGTCGGCGCAATCCTGCGGGCTGTTCATGATCTTCATCGAGCAGTTCCCTCACCGTGACCAAGACTTTCGTCGGGAACGCGCGCCTGCATCTTTGCCGAGTTCCGCTCTCGCTCGTTTGCCTCAAGGACAGCGATCCGGCGCAGCGCGTTAATCAGCGCCACCTTGATCTCATCCACGCTGCCTTCGTCGTCCTCTAGCTCGTTGGCGGCATCCTCAGCCTCGCCAAGATAAAGCGTGTTAAATCGGCTCATTCAAGACTCCCTTTGTCACCAGACTCGCAACTAAAGCTGCGCACCAACGCCTCTGCCGCCGAAAACTCATCCTCGGTGACTTTGCCGGCCGCTATAAGGATGTTCCGCACCTTGATCGCGTTGCCCAATTGAAAAGTGAGAAGCCTGATCTTGCCTTGCAACTTGCTCGGGCTGTTCGGGTCCGCAACCATCGTGCTTTCGCGCTCTCGAATTGTCGCCATTTATTTACCCTCCGGTAGACTTCCAGGCGCACTAAGTGCTGCAGAAATTTCGCAGTCTCCGCGAATAATTTCTGTGATGTTGGCATTTCGATGTGCCCACCTCATCTCAGTAAACTTCCGTAATGCCTCTCCCTTCATTTGCCCCGCCACGCGATCACCGCGTACACGATCCCTACCGCGATAAGCCCTAGCCCCACCCACACCAGCGTCCATTGGTCGTGGCTCACAGCTTCATCCACAGATAGCGGATGATGGTGCCGGGGATGGACAGAAGGCGGCGTAGCCAGTTCATGGTGCTGAACTCCGGTTGGTGACGATGCGTTGTAAGGATTCGGCCAGCACCCACGCGTGCACATCCTTGCCAGCCTGGAAGCCGTGCAGAGAGATGCGCGCGGCGAGCTCACGGCGAACCACGGAGGGCTCCAAGCCGTAGCGGCGGGCGCCGGCGTCGGTGGGAATGAGGCGGTGTTTGGCGTCGCTCATGCGACACCGATCAGGCGACGACGCTGATGATCTCCGGCAGATCGCCAGGCAGCGGCTGCTCTTGCCAGTTGTCGAGCTGGGACTTTAGTCCCCGGTTCTCGGTCTTGTACGCTTCGAGCTGCATGCGCAGCAGGGGCGAGGAGAGGACATCCGACATGGATATCTCCCAGCCTTCCGGAGACACCAGTGATTCGCCGCGGACTTCCCAGCCACGCCACGAAGGATGGAAGCAACCGAGATCGGCTTCCAGGATCATCAGCGCGGTTTTCGGCGGGACAGACTGTCCCGACTTCCAACGCATGGCGGTCTTGGTACTGACGCGGCAGATCCGAGCTATCTCGCTGATCGGTATGCCGAATAACTCTGGTGTTTTGTCGCGCATGTAGTACCTTTAGCACAGGTCCTACTTCGCATAATGTATATAAATTCAACACTTTACAATTGAAATAGTGCATGTGGAGAATCCCTAAGTATTCATGGCCTCTTGGCGGTCGTCTGACGACGTGCACAAATTCTGTCGGACAAGGTGTCTTTTGTGATCCGGCAGCTTCTCAGGGCCGAACTTAGCGCGTTGATCAGCAAGGATTTCATAGACGCGACGTTGGCCAATTCCCCACATGGCTGCAAGCCGTGCAATGGACACTCCGGCCTCGCGATAGCGGCGAAGTTCATGCTGATCTCCAGGGGAAAGCTTTGGGGGTCTACCGGCTGGCATTGGATGCACTCCTCAGTTGAGATTCGTCCAAGAGTCCATTGATGATTTTGATGGCGCGTTCGGCTTCGCATTTGAACCATTCGCCACGCGCGCGGTGGTTCGCAAGCAGCGCATGCGCCTCGCGCTCAATTCGCGGTGCGGCATGCGTTCGCATCGTCACGTACACCAATTCGATAACAAAGGGATTGCCGATCTGCAACCCGCTCAGTCGCGTGGCGATGTCGGTCGCGTACCCAATTTTTATGTGCTCGCTGACATGCAGCACGTAGATGCGCGGATAGTCGACGTGCGCCCGAAGCGTTCGCGGCGGCACAGGGACATCGTGCAGGCGCTCATCAGACGTCGCCACTGGAGTAACCAGCCCCAATTGCGCGAGGCGCCGCTGCACGTATTCCCTGCTCACGCCACTTCCCCCCGCTTCTCCGCCTCGATCCGCTCGCGCACCTCGGAGCGGTCCACGCGCATATCCTTCGGGGCGGTGATGCCGAGGCGGATCTGGTTGCCGTGACGGGACAGCACCTTCACCTCGATGTCGTCGCCGATCTTCAGCGTCTCGCCTTCCTTCCTGCTCAGTATCAGCATCGCGTTCTCCTTCAAAATGGAATGTCGTCGTCGAACTCGCAATTGACCTTGCCGGCGGGCAGCGATTGCTGGACCGGCGCGGGCTTGTCCTGGCGCTCGCTCTCCACGAAGGGCTCGATGCGCAGCGACAGGTAGGCCTCGCCCTTCTTGCTGCGCTGATCCCACGCCGAGACGCGCCATTTCACGCCGTCGATCTCGCAGTGTCCGCGCCAGTCCGGGCGCTTGGGGTTGCCCTGCTTGTCGTTCACAAACAGGACACCCCGGCGGTTGTTGTTGAATTCGCCCTCGCTCACGCTGCCGCCCGTGCGCTGATGTCGACCTTGTGCATGGTCTTGGTGAAGGGGCGGCGCCGCGGCAGCTGCACCGTCACCTCGAGGTCGGCCTCGATGTCGGGGGATCCCCAAATGCGGATGCAGGGCTCACCGTTCCACACGTCCTCGTAGATGGTGATGCGCTTGGCGACCCAGTTGGCGAGCTCCTTGCCGAACATCTCCTTGAGGCACAGCCCATTGGTCTTGCAGGCGACGAGTTTTTTCTTCGTCTCCTTGAAGGACACGATGCACTTGGTTTTGGTGCCATCCTCGCCCACCAGGTCCTCGAGCTCGATGTCCTCGATGCTCAGCGTGACCTTCTTGCCCAGCAGCTCGGCTGCCTTGATGAAGCGGCCCGGATAGAGCTGGTCGTAGCTCGTCGGCTTCGGGTGCTTCTTTACGTCCTGATTCATCATGCGATTGCCTCCAGTCCCAGATCTGACATGTCCTCATCCTCGCGCTCGTATGCCCATGTGGGCAGCGTGAGGTCCTGTTCCGATAGATTCGGCCCCGGCCACTCGTTGTTGGCCTCGCACCAGTCCAGCAGCTCCAACAGCCGCGTATATTCCTCGCGGCCTTGCTCGAGGATGTCGTTGGGGATGTTGTAGACGGCGACCGCGTGCGGCGCCTCGCTGTCCACCACGATCTCCACCATGCGCGGCACCTTCCCCGTGATGGCCTCGTAGCCATCGCGGTAGAACGCCCATTGCAGGTGGTAGCCGAGCCGCGCAGCCTGCGAGCCAAACTGGAAGTGGCGGCAATCGCGGGCGGTTTTCAGTCCCACGATCACCGGCGCCGCCGGCTGGGTGAGCCAGTCGACGCGGCCCTTGCACTGCCGCTCACCGATCTGCCATTGCATCGACACCTCCGGCTCGCCGGCGCCGAGGTACTGATTGGCCACCGGGTCAAAGCGCACCGCGGCGGCGATGGTGTTGGCGATCCGCGCCTCCTCGCGCGTCAGGATCGTCTTGCCCTCGTTGTCGACGCAGAACGCATCCCAGTATTGACCCTTGCGCGGCGCACTGGCGCCGGCCTCGGTCGTGCGGCTCCACACCGCAAAGTCGCTCGCAAAGCGCTCCGGCTCGAGCACCGCAACGTGCGTGGCAATGCCCACCGTCAACGCCGGGGACTGCTTGGGGTTCTGCATGAAGTACTGATAGTGCATCGGGGAGTGCTGCAGGTACTTCAGACGCGTGATCGACACCGCTTTCACAGCGTCGTACTCCTCGCGCGGCACGCGGGACTCGATCAAGCCCTGGCGTCGCACCAGGTAGGGGGTGATGGTTTCGCTCATGCCGCGCACTCCCGTGAGGCCGGCTCGTAGGTCAACGCCGCCAACTCCGCACGCTTGCGGCGGATCGCGCCCATCTTCTCGCGGTGCTCGCGCTCCACCACCTGCTCGAGCTCCTCGAGCTGCTTCAGCTGCGCATCGACGACAACCGTGCGATCACGCGGCGGGAACTCCACCTCGATGATCTCGCTGGTGCGGATGTAGGAGCCGAAGCCATCGTCGCTCGGATTGCCCTGGCACTCGAAAACGAGGGTGTTGCTACGGTCGACAGATTCAAACTTCGCAATTTTCACGGGGTTTCTCCTTGACGCGTCCGCGTCGATAGTGGAATCACGTTGTCCGGCGGATTCGCCAGCCAATCACTCATGGGGTGGATCCGCAGCGTGCCGCGCGGAGTGTTCGAGATGCACAGCCCGCCGGCCTTGAGCACGGAAGCAAAGCGCGACAGCAGGATGTCGTTCGCGATCTCGATCACGCTGTAATCGCGCGTGGGGATGTCGCTCGCCGGCGGGTAGGTGCGCAGGCGAAAGCGCTCGAGGTTGCGCAGCGTCTGCTCCTGCGAGGCCTCTGTCACCGGCGCGCGGCCGGCGAGATCCTGCGCGTGCAGCCAGGCGCCGACCTGGCGCGTGCACCAGATCGCGGCTGCACCGCCGGTATAGACCAGCGTGGCGGCGCCGACGCCGGAGAGAATCGTGGTGAGGGCGCTCACGAGCGGTCCCAGCGCGCGAACGCTGCCTCGTTGCGCTCGCCGCGCTCTTCGTCGGCGTACATGCCACGATCTGAGGCGCAGGGCACGCACTCAAGATCGGCAGGGTGATGGGTCACATGGGATGCCCCACAGCTGGGGCAGTTCACGCGCTTGGCGAAAGAGCGGTGCGAGGGTTGGAGCAGTGCTTGCATGTCGGCCTCCGTTTTGACTGGAGTGCCGATCATAGGATAACTTATCCGCTTTGTCAAGGATAGTTTATCCCCGCTTACACAAACGTCATCCGGCGCTCGCGCGCCTGGCTCAAATCAGCGGGTTATTTGCAGCGAATGACCATCGCGCGCTCGACCTGGGGAGCCATGAGCACGCCGGCCGCGGAGGTGTTGGAATTGGAGGTGATCGTCTCGTAGCCCGCGGGACACAGCTCGCCGGCTTTCTGATAACACAGATTCCACGACAGGGCGGCGCCGTCGCAGTTGACGGTGAAGCCCTTGCTGCCGTCGGGTAGGTTCACCTTGGAGGAGGTCGCGCAGCCGCCGATCAGGCTGGCCGCTAGTACAAGCGCGAAGTGTCGATGCTTAATCATTCGCTCTTTTCGAGGATGCCGAGGACACTGGTTTCAGATAATGCACCTTTCTCGGTCTGCCGGCGCTTTTTTTTAACTCGGCCAGTTCATCCTCAGTCACGGGACCGAGAAATTCAAACGGATGAACTCGTCCGATGTCACACACCGGCAGGATCGCATCGTGCGGCAGCATCGACTCACTTTCCCATTTGCGATAGGTGTCACGGGAGATGTGTCGCCCCATAGCCACCGTGAGGATAGCGGCCATTTCTGATTGCTCCCGCTGTCCGCGAGCTTTATACAGGCGCAATTTCAGCGCGTCTTGATAATCGGCGGGCGTCCCTGGCCGGCGTCCTGGCTTGTCACCCAGAGGGGAAATGCTGACACCGACATAATCTGCCGTCATCGGACGTGTTATCCGCGCTTGCATGGATTATTTATCCAAGGTATAACGCGTCCATGCAAGCTATCGACGACATATTCCAGATTTGGGGCTCGGTTGGCCGCATGGCGGACGACCTGGGGCAGTTGAAAGACACCGTCTATCGGTGGAAAAAGCGCGGACGCATCCCCGAGGATGTGTGGCCGCTGGTGATTGAGAAGGCCGCGCGCCACGAAAAACTCGTCACCGCTGCGCAGCTGATGCAGCTCAACGCGACGATCAAGCAGCGCGGCCGGCCTCGCAAGAATCGCGACGCATGAGCGCGTTTTTGAAGCAATTACAAACACCGCGCTCTGGGTTTCGGCTGCGAAGTTTATGCCATGCAGTCAAATCGACCGTCTGTACGCTGACGTACCGAGCCCGCGTAGGAGAGCTCCGATGAGCGACTACGGCGCCGAATTCGTCGAGTTCATGATCGCGCACCTGTATCGCAAGATGACCGCGGCGACCGATCGACAAGCGCAACGCGAGGCCTTCGCCCGCATGGCGTACTGGGTGAAACAGCGACCGGCCAGCACCGTCGCCAGGATGGAAGCCGAGCGGTTTCACGCATGAATTATTTTAAATTTCACTTGGGCGATTACTCCGCTGCAACGCAGCACCTGAGTTGGGATGAGGACCAGGCGTACATGCGATTACTTCGCATCTATTATCGAGAGGAGCAACCACTGCCCGGGGATGTGTCAAAAATCTACCGCCTGTGTCGCGCACAGACACGCGCTCAGAAGGCCGCCATAGACACCATCCTAGGTGAGTTTTTCAGCCAAGAATCCGATGGATTTCACAACAAGCGCGCCGACGAAGAACTCTCCGCTGATAGGGCATTCCTCGCCAAGCAGCGCGCAAATGGACAAGCCAGCGCATCGAAGCGGTGGGGTAACCAGACCCATGCCAAGCCTATAACGGTGGGTCAACCAGAAACTAGCGGTGGGGTAACCGGCACACAAGAAGTGGTTCAACCTCCCACTCCCACTCCCACTCCCACTCCCAGAGAGAGAGGGGAGACGGCCGTGAACGGCCGCGCTCTCTCGCTGGAATCGGCAAGCCGGAAAGCCCCGCCGGATTTCAAGCCCGATGCCCAGTTCGCCCTCACCGAGCTGCCCGATGTCGACGTGGACACGGAGGCCGCGCAATTCCGCGATACCGAATTCGACAAACCCCGCACCGACTGGAGTGCTGAGTGGCGCAAGTGGATCCGCCGCGCCAAGCAATCCGGCCGATACGCCAAAAACCCCTCGGAGGCCATTCCATGGCGATGAACGACAACTGCACCTGGGACGCACTGCGGCTGATGCGCATGCACGGCAAGAAGCCCGCGCTGCCGGTGATCGTGACCACGAAGCGTCACCTGCCCAAACGGCTCGAAGGCGTCGGATGCCTCACGATCCTGCACGAAGCGGGAACCTCGATGCCCGTCCAGCTGCTCGACGGACTGGAGGTGATTTTCTTCTTCGATCGCTGCGAACTCGCCAGCCACGTGCTGCGCTTGGCCAAGTCCAAGGACGTAAAGTTCAGCTGCAAAACATGGTGCAAATGCGTGAACGAGTTATCACTCCTTCCGATGGGCTGCGACTCCGCGCTCGCCGCGATCGATTGGGCCGAGAAGGGGAGCGTCACCCATGCCGCGTGACTTCCGGGGCATCTTCGTCACCGACGACGACCCGCAGTTTCTCGAAGCGGACATCGAGCCTGAGCGCGAAGTGATCGACCTGAACTCGCTCAACGTGCGCGATCTGCTCGCTGAGTACCGCAAGCGTCAGGCCAACTACGACACCGCGCCCTTCGACCCCGAAGGCCACGAGATTCGCTTCTTCCCCTGCGGGTTCACCATCTGGTCTGGCTTCCCCGGTGCTGGCAAGACGACACTGCTGCGTCAGTTCGCCTGTCACCTCATGCGCGCCAACAAGCCCGTGTTCATCGCATCACTCGAAGAAAACCCGCTGGACGTGTTCTATCGCCTGGCGTGCGTCGCACTGGGCACCGATGACCCCACCGAGGACGGCCTGCAGTGGTGTGTGGATTGCTGGCACGACAAGCTGCGGCTGTGGTCGTATCGCCGCGGGATTGCTGACCACGCAAGACTCCTCGCCGTCGTTCGCGTTCTGGCTAAACAGGGCGTCCGCCACGCCATTATCGACTCGCTGGCGAGGCTCGACGTGCACTCCGGGGACTGGGAGGCGCAACGGCTGTTTGGCAATTCCCTGGAGGCCACGGCTGCGCTGTCCGGGACCCACATTCACCTCGTCGCCCATCCTCGCAAGCTCGTGAGTTCAGATCAGGAGCCGGACATCAACGACGTGGCAGGTTCGGCCGACATCGGACGCCTCGCCGACAACGTGCTGTTCGTGCGACGCAAGGGTGAGAAGGCGGTACACGCGGACTTCTCGCCGATGCAGGTGTGCATCCGCAAGCAGCGCTACCACACCGGCGCCTGCAACAACATCGACGGCTATTTCAGCCGGCGGCTGCGTCAGTTCAAGCCGCACATGCACGACATCGAAATCACGCGCTACCTGCCCGGCGGTGCGTATGGGGAGATTGCATACTCGTGAGCAGCCCAACCCAACGTACGCTCGCCCACCTGCGCAAGTCATACCCGCTGGTGCAAGTGACAGAGCGCTGGAACTCGCACGCCAGGGTCAGGCAAGATTTATTCGGCATCATCGACGTCGTGGCGGTGAGCGAGACCGAGATCGTCGGCGTGCAGGCCACCAGCGATTCCAACGTCTCCGCCCGCGTGAGGAAGATCACCGAGAGCGAGGCGACGCCGGTGCTGAGGAAGGCCGGCATTCGCATTCTCGTGCACGGATGGCGCAAGGGCAGCAACGGACGCTGGCAGTTACGCGAAGTGGATTTGTCGTGATAGTCTCAACGCCGGCCCGGCCTGCCGACCCCGGCCTGGAAGTGAATCCTGTCATCCCCTCACTTCCCGGCAGGCCGTACCCAAACCAATATGGACGAGACCACCGCAATTCAACCACCTGCAACAGTCCCGGCGGTAACCGACCAGGAGGACTGTCCCGCACGCATTACGCAGTTCCCACGCTTGCGCTCACTCGAGGACATCCTCATCGAACAGGGCAAGCTGTACCGCGAGCTCAAGCACGGCAAGGTGGGACTGAAGCGATTTGCACAGCGCCGCGCGCTGCTCGTGGAGATCCGCGAGACGCTGATCACGCGTGATGCTCCCCCACCTGTCGCCCCTGTCACAAACAACAACACGCTCCTGGTTGCCGGCGAGCACGCTCGAGTTCTGGGCCTCGCTTCCCGCCTGCTCGGACTCCCAGCAGACACAGGAGCTGCGGCTGTGGTATCGACACAATCTGTGGGACCTGATGGTGTTCGGGCTGGGCCGGACGGACCTGGTGCACCCGTGGCTGTTCAAGCGCTGCCAGGAGATCCAGGCAAGCCCTGATGGCCACCTCGATCTGTGGGCTCGAGCGCACTACAAATCGACCATCATCACCTTCGGCAAGACCATCCAGGACATCCTCGCATCCCACGGTGAGGATCCGCTGCCGCAGTGGAAGGGGATGGAGCCGTGCTTCTGCATCTTCAGCCACACACGGCCCATCGCCAAAGCCTTCCTGCGCCAGATCAAGACAGAACTTGCGCGCAACGAGCACCTGAAGTCGATCTTCCCCGACATCCTGTACGAAGCGCCGGATCGGCAATCACCGCGCTGGAGCGAGGACGCCGGCATCGTCGTGCGCCGGCGCTCAAACCCGAAGGAATCCACGGTGGAGGCGTGGGGCCTCGTCGATGGACAGCCCACCAGTAAGCACTTCCCGGTGCTGATCTACGACGACACGGTGACGGCGCACTCGGTCAACACGCCCGACATGATCCGCAAGACCACCGAGGCGTATGAGCTGTCGTTGAACCTCGGCGATGCCGAGCCGCGCATCCGCGTCATCGGCACGCGCTATCACTTCGCCGACACCTACCGTGCGCTGATGGAGCGCGGCTCTGTGATCGTGCGCAAGCACACCGCGACCGAGGATGATCAGCTCACGGGAAAGCCGGTGCTGCTCACGCGCGAACAGCTCGACAAGAAGATCCGCGACATGGGGCCGTACACGGCCTGTTTTCCTGCCGAGACGCCAATTCTGATGGCTGACGGCACCGAGCGGAACATCGCGAGCATCAAAGCCGGCGACACGGTGATCG
>JAOTRH010235409.1:0-10022 GCA_034768845.1 Heliamphora exappendiculata | reverse complement strand
AAGAGGGGAAGGGGGGGGGGGGGGACTTTCAAAGAAGCAAAAATAGGAAGGGATAAGGGGTGTCCTGATTTCTCTTTTTGACTTTTTCCTATTATTATCCTTGGGCCTTGTAACAACCAAAGAGGTAAAATCAGATCATTTATAACAAGTTCTCTCTTGATTTTTTTAGTCATTTGTAATAAGTTCTCTCTCCATTTTTTTAGCCCCTTTTACAAAGTTCTTATATTTTTTCTGTAGGGTGAAAATCAGCATTTGTATATGCTGTGCAAACATGGAATTGGAAACAAAGAAATTAATACAATTCTTTTTTTATTTTTTTAGTAATTAAGACATTTTTAGTGTTTTTATTTTTTTACTAAAATTAATAAAAACATTTCAAAAGATTCTATACAAACATTTTTAAATTCTTACTAATCAACGCATGCACTTCAAAATCAATAAATAGTAAATCTACCATAAAATTCACAAAATCAATAAATAGTAAGTCTCCCATAACGTATACAAAATCAAGTTATGGAAGTTTCTATAACACTTCCGAAGTGGGATAATTAATTTCATGGGCATGCACTTCTCTGATCAAATCCTCCCCTGTTACATCAAGTCAAGCCACCGGTTCCTAAGAAACTATTTTGTCCTTACAGTTATTTTGTTTTCAGGCAAAATGAAAAGTATTTTACTAAAATACTTTTCCTCTAGTAAAAAGGTACTAAAAAACACTCGGTCAAAGTTTAATCCCTTCCTTTGTTTTTTCCTTTTTTGGTGGGGTGGCGTGGGGTGGGTCCCCTTTTTATTTTCTATTTTATCGGGTGAGAATAAGAGAAAAAGTCCGAAGAAACAAGAGGAGGGCGGGACACGAATAAATTGAGGGTTGTTAGCAAAGTTTAAAAATGTAATATTAATAAGAGTTAAACAAAATATATTAACTAAAAAATAATAGTTGATGAATGAATAAAATAAAAAATATAAAAAATATGAAATATAAATTAAAAAATTAGAAATAAATATAATAATTTTATGTTTTAATCTTGTTATATATATTTTTTTAAAATTTCATTTATGTATGTATATATATTTACTGTAATCAAAGACGAAGTGAGAATAATTGGGGCAAAGAAAACAATTAAGCAAATATTATCTCTAATTCACATATTATCGAGACCAAAGAAAATTCGTAAATAACAAAACAAAAATATGCCAAGACAATGACAAAACTAGATAAATTACCACCCCTAAAATAAGAAAAAGGAGATTAATAAGGCTTTCTCATACAATAAGTTAAAAGAAAAATTTAAGCAAATGTCTTATTATCAACTAATAATAGAATTTTAGTCTTATAGATTTTTTTCTACAGATTTAGTCCCATACAATAACTAACTGATAAAAATGTCCTCAGTATTATATTTTTGCATATTTCTTAAATTAAGCAACATATATATATATATATATATCTCCTAATTTGAAATATTTTTAAATATTTTTTAAAAATAGCGTATTCCTTAAGTTAATCAACCTCTCTTTTTACTAAGCAAAATCTCTCGCCGCTATAACACATACAAACGATACAATTTTAAAATTATTTCACTATACACATAAATCATATACACTTTTAAATTCACAAAATCATTAGTTTTGATATATATTTCAACTAATCGTAATCAAATGTGACCACTGATACATTTATCGGTATTAAATATAATGTAAATATAATCCAATTTACTACGCATATGCAACTGATATATTTATCAGTATTAAATATCTGTTACAATATTTTCTTATAATATAGTTTTAAATTGCTAAAATATATCAGTGGTTTAGGTGAGCTGTGTGCATTTAGTAATAACATGCAACTGATAATTATATCAGTGTTCAACAGACAAGTATTTTTAAAATTGTTCAACACAGAATTTGCAACTGATAATTGTATTAGTTGCATACTGATCATATAGAGAATATGTATAAAAAAAATCACCGAATCTTAACAAAACCCTTACGAGGCTGTTCGACACGAAAACTGTGTCGTTGTCCCCCATCACGAACCACCTCACCTCCTCCATCTTCACCCGGAACGTTTCCCAAACGATTCGCGAGATCCAAATCGCCGACCGGTGCTCTTGCCGGTTCGAGTAAGGGAACCGGCTCGTGTCGACAGAGATTCTCACCTCCGGGAGGCCCTCGTCGGGGTTTGTCTTCATCACTTTGTCTAGCCACGCCCGTTCATTTCATCCGGCTTTCACCTCAATTCGTTTTCACTTTCGGGAGGCCCTCGTGTCGCCGACTAGTGCCCCTGCCGGTTCGAGTAAGGGAATCGACTCATGTCGCTGGAGATTCTCACATCCGGGAGGCTCTCGCATGATATTCTCATTTCAAAAAATTTGTACAAATCTGAAACTTTTCTTGGTGTGTGTGTGTGAGAGAGAGAGAGAGAGTGTGTGTGCAGTGAAAATTGAAAATTCTAAAATTTGAAACTTCTAAAATTTAGGAATTAAAAATCTTAAAATTCTAAATTTTTTATGGGATTAGCTTTGATATTGCTTTTATGAATTTGAAACTCTTAAAATTTCGATTGACAACCCACACAATCAATTGTTTGTATTTTGAAAATAAAAAGGATTATTTTTTAAATGAAGATATATTAGACATAAAAAAATTATTTCAAATTAAAAAAGACTAAATCTCTTTAAAAAAATTATAAGACTAAATCTCTTATGATACCTTAAAAAAGAATTAATTTTTAAAATTTTTAAAATTAAAATATATAAAATAATGAGTGAAATAATACATAAATATATAACATTATATTAATAAATAGAATAAGTGAAATTCACATTTACTTGTTGGTGCAGTAACAAATGCGTCATGTTTTCCAAAAACTTAGACGGTGTAGAGAGATATTATTGGTTATCGAGAGAGGTGAATGATATTTATAATTTTATTATACATTTAATAATAAAGCACACTGTTTAATAAATAAAAGAGTAAATATTATTCACTTGTATTATTAAACCCCTTTTTGGAATATTTTAAAATTTTAGTTCATACGAGATTTAACTTTTATAAAATAAAAAGAATATTTAAAATAATTTATATAGAGTAATTTTTTTTATTTAAAATGTCTAATATATTTTATTTTTTATTTTTAAGTTTTAGTATTTAAAATAGTAACATGATTTTTTTTTAAATTTTTTCAGAGTAGAGTTAATTTTTTAATTGATGGTATTATAATTATTTTATGCAAAATAATAAATTGTATGTGATGTGTATACATTTTTTTCATAAAAAAAAAGCTTTTTAGAAATATTAACCACTATAGTTCAAAAATATATATTAGTTTTTTCAAAAAAAACTAATTAATTTTTTGAAATTCTAACTTAATTATGTGAAAGTAAAAATGCATTTTATGCTTGGTGAGAGAAATTATTGTAAAGCCTTGTAGTTGTCGGCCAAGTAACTACTTAGTAGTTTTAAAATATTGTGTCATTATTTACGTAATATTTTTATCTAATTATATGTGACATAGCATAACATGCATAGACTAAAAACAAAATAATGACCTATTTTGTTAGATAAATAAGAAATAAAAGTAGTATGCATTAAACTAATGCTTCCTATGGAATAAAATAATTAGGTGTCAAGTTGAGAATTCTATTCCAGTCAATTTCTTTGATTCCGTGACTGCACCAGTTAAACTTAAACCTTTTTTCCTTTTTCTTTTTGGGGGGTTTTTGTTTTTGTTTTTTTCTTCCTTTTCTCTTTTTATTTTTGCGTGACTTGAAAATACCCCGGGAAGTTTGAAAATGTAGCTGCCAATAATTTTTAATTTTTTATTATTAATTTTAATTATAAGTTATAAATTTTTGTAAACAATTACAATTTTTAATACAATTTATAAATACTTTTTTTTATTTTAACTACAAACTATAATTTTTACTAAACACTCATAATTTTTATTATAAATTACAATCTATAAATTACTAATAATAATTTTGCTAAATACCACCGTATCTTTAGCTTCAACTTTTGGTTTTAAGTTTGTTTTTTCACAGAGTTCTAATCTCCTACTTTGGCTTCAGCTTTTGGTTTTTTTTTTTTTTTTTTTTCCAGAGAGTTCTAATCTTCTACTTTTACTTGAAGACGTTTTACTTTAGATTAGGAAATCTAAGAATACCAATAAATTGTACCAATTTCGAAACAAAACCCCTTGAAAAAGCCCCAAAAAAATCTGAAAAAAAAAAAGAAATTGAAATGATCAATTTTCACACCAATATTTGATACGAAATTCACTATACTTATAAATATATAAAAATTTATATAACTATTATTCGTAACCGAATTACGACAATATTTATTGGTATTACAAGTATACGAATAACTGAGATTATTTTTTTATAGCAATTTTGCAGTTTGTTTGTACGTAGAATTTATCTCATAACAACGATAAAATCTTCTATTTTTTCTTCATCTTCATGGTTGTTTTCCTTACCATTGTTCCCCCGTGAGCATTACCAGCAGCGCTATTCGAATTACGCCCCGTCACTTCCTTCTCTGCTTTGATCCTCCTTTCATTCACATTCTTCTCCACCTGTTTCCGATCTTTCTTGCCTGAAGAAGTCTCCCAAATCTGATCTTCACGCTCCGACTGCTTGACACGACTTCCCTTGCTTGTTCCACACGGAACCTCTGGATGGCTCCGCCCGGAAGACGCATCCGAAGCCATAGAATCATCGCTTTCGCCCTCCTCCTCCTCCTCCTCCTCCTCCTCATCTACTTTTTTATCAGTCCCAAGATCATCTTCATTGTAGTTCGCGTAATTGGATTCTTCTCGAATTGGGGATGATATGTACATTGTCCAACCAGATTCGCTGCTGCTACACTCTTCTGAACCTCCAAGTACCTTCGAAGACTCCATTAATGGAACTTGCCGAGAAACGGATTAAAAGAACAGAGAGTAACCAAAACGAAGATGTATAGAAAGCTCTGGGTTCTACGATCCATCCATGGAAATCCTAAGAGCTTAACTTAAACATGAAGAAGCTACCTTGTGGGTAAGTTCTCATACCTCACGCCAACGCCTTCTCAGTGTTTGTCTTTGTTCCCCTTATAAAAAAAAATGAAACGGCTTTTGAATTGGGATACAGATGAGATGAGGACAACTATGCAAACAGGAATGAAGAATATACGACCCTCGCTGTCAAATGGTTAGGGGAAGGTCAGTCACAATTATTGAGAGAGAATCTAGAGCACAGATGTAAGTGCATGACTGCATTCCTTAATAGAGAATCCAGGGGAGGTATATATAAGTGTATGGCTGCATCTTTTTACTTTTGGGATTATAAGGATATTTATAGAGTGAGAACTTTTATTTCCCAAGAACTCCAATCATGTGATGAAAAAGAATTGTGAAAAGTCTTTTTCTTTTACTCAATTCCTCCTTGTTGAGGAAAATTCTGTAGTGATAATAATGGTTATATATTTGACTTGATTTGTGAACAGACGAAAAATATCTAAAAAGTTTACAATGACAGTCGTTTAAGTTGAAACTTTAGGTCAACCCAATCGACCCTTTTGAATTAGGGCGGTCTCTTATGGTTTGCTCAACTTCGTCATTCTACGTTAGACGGACTCTAACCCCCTAGGTTTATTCCCTCTCCCTCCTTGGGTCGGCCAAATCTCAACTCTCGAGATCTCCACATCAAGTAACCTCATGTCACCCAAATGGTGCTCTTTAGCCTACCTTGCCAACACTCCACACCAGAGTGTGTGCAGAGCACAACCTATGACTAACAGACAATAGGTGTCATTAATGAATTCGTACAGAAAATTACTCATACGTGTCAAAGTACCAAGAAAAAACAATCTGATACTAGAATCAACCACGCACGCCTCACCCATATATATTATTCTTCTTCATAAAAAACCCTAGATTCTCATTACTCTTACTTGCTCTCTTCCCCTCTCTAGTATCTTTATCTCCAAGTTTTCTAATTTAGTAACTTGACTGATCGACGATCGTTGGCTGGCACACTGATGCCTCAGTGACCTTTTTTCTCAATCTTGTAAGTTTGGAACCGTTCGAAGGATCCAGAGTCAGTGACCAGAGGGGGATATCATCATATAAGATTTTCATCCTTTTTAACAAGCTTGTTTTTATGGGTTATTGATGTAATTTTTAATTGAGAAGTTGACTGCCTCCAAATAAATGAACCTTTGTTTTTTTACGCCAATATGACCGTTGTGGATCGATGCTAATTTTACCTCCCTCCATACCTAACCCTTATAACAGGATGATATATGAAGGAGTAAAATAATTTGATCTTTGTATTGTTTTTCCATCAAGTATTTATTGCCCCTAATTGGCTCTTGTATAGTGATTGGGAGAAAGAAAAGGCTTGGGCATGCTTTGCCTATCACTTCTGTAGGCATTTTGGTTAATTGTTTCCACTCTTATTCCTTCCCTTGGCCTATTATCAGTTTAAACCAGACAAGGCAGGCCCTTGCATCATTCTGGCTCACTTGGTGCCACCCTCTTTGATGATTAATTGCAACCTGACTTGCTCATGGGTTTGGGCTCCATGAGAAGATATTACTCTGGAAGTTTGCTGATATTAAGACAAGATTCCCTAAGCTGGATCCTTGTTCAGTTGCAATTAAATGGGTATCCCACACCCCAATTTAAGACAAAGCATTATTATTATAATAATAATGTAGATTGCTGAGATTGATTGACATCTACCCTTTTCCCCCCTAATAATACTATTACAGATTTCCAACCACATATCAATCACATAAATTGGATTCTGACCATCTATTTGCACTGAAATTCACAGCACTTTTGGATTTCAATGCAAATGATGGGGCTATTATCAAAATCTCGTGGGTTTTGTGGTTAGAAATCTATGTACAAAGCTTTTTTTAAAAATTATTTATTGTTATTTTCTCATCACGGTGCATGCATGTACCTCTTGTGGTTCTATAGCTGTGCCAGTGAGCCTCTCTCAATTCATTCCCCCATTTTCTGTTGGCAAGTAAGTTCTCTCCTTCATTCATCTTCTATCCTTCTTCTCACAAGAATTATGATTTATGACAGCCGATCATGGAGTACCTGTTGTTGCCTGTTTTGGTATAATGGCTTTTCAGCTTATTTTATTTTGTTTATTTTCCATTTTAGTGAGATTTTTAATCATTTGATAAAAAAAAAATATTTTTTCTGAATCCTCTCGGTAATATGAATCTAAAAAGTTTTTTTTTTTACCAAAAGATAAAAAGAATTTTTAAAAAGAGAAAATAAGTAAAAGTAAGCTAATAAGTCAAACCTTTTTGGCTTATTTTCCTCTTTTTTTGGTTTTTTTCCATCTTTTAAACTTTTTAACCAAAAAATAATAGTAATAAAAGACATGAAAACAAGGCAAATAGTAAAAAACTAGCAAATGTAGTGGACTAGAAGGGTTCCAATGGTTTTATGGCAAGTGAAAAACTGTTGGAAGGGTAAGGGGTTGGCTGTTCACTTAGAAAATGTGAAATAAATTTCTTCACTACTGATTTCAATTAGTGGACCATCTCGGGGTTGAAATGCCCACACTGCTCTTAATTCATGTTGGGAAAAAAATGTAAAGCAAAAGAAAGTATGAAGATGAAGTTTCGAGGCGTATTTTAAAGATTTTTCACGAAATCTTCCTATAAAAGTAATTTTCTGATTGAGAGAGATTTGTAATATATTTTTAAAACGTAAAGGGGATGAATCAATGAAGTTGCTGAACTAAATTGACCAAGGAAGTAGTAATTTTCCCCTTTAGACATGGGGTATATATGCTGCATACACGCATTTATAAATCTTTGAAGAGCGAAGAAAATCCTGGGAATAATTTGCTTGAGCGGTGTGCTAGAACTGTTTAAAAATTCGTCTAACCGATCTAACTGTCATGTATTCGTCCACACCGAACCGATCCAAGCAAATTAAAAGTAAATAGCAAGAAAAATTAGACGGTTAAAAAAGAGATCACATGAGTCGGTTGATGGTGGCAGTTTCAATAACTTCCACCGCTATTTAACCAATCCGCCCGCATATAATAGTTATTACTTAATTAATTTTTATTTTATTATTAATTTATAACTCATAATTTCTAACTTAATCATTAATCCGTAAGGCATAAATAGAAAAGTAAAAATTAAAAATTATAGGTCTCAATATCTCATACCAAAATATCTTTTTAATTTCTTTAACCCCAAAATATTTTTGATTTTTAATTTTCTATAACAATGAGTCAGTGATTTCGTGAGCCACATACCTATTTTATTTTTTTTTAAATTTTTATTTGATGTTTATTATCATGAATGTAGGATGTTTGTTTTTGTTAGTACTCAAATATATTATTGAATCTTTACATGAATATTTTGTTTAAACTGATATAGTCTCTATTTTGATATCGAATTAATTAATATTTTAATAAAATATTTATTTTATTTTTAAACCGTCAATTCGCTCAATCCACCATTGCAAAACTGCCCAAAAAATTAACTAATTCGTCGATTTTATAAAGCGGGTGGTTCGACGGTGGATTGAAATTTTTTATACCGCCATAAATGGTTTAGTTAATAAATTTTTACGCAATCCGCACCGCGCCGACCCGCGCACACCTCTATAGTGTGCAATGTGCTCCGCAGGTGAAAAACTGAGAGTAATGAAAGACCACTTGAACGGTCTGTGCAGGGGTGCGACTTTAAGTGGCTGTTAAGGTTTGCAGCAGCCATGTGTTATATATATTATATTTTGATAAGTTTTCTTATACTCTTTCCTCATAAAACTCCTTTCTTGTATTCTTTCAAGTATATAATAAAAGTGTGTGATTCCGTTGATATAAACACTTTGTGCCGAACCACATAAATCTTTGTATCTTGATTGTGTGATTGTTTGACTTTGTTCTTTTTTTTCTTTGTTCTTATTTTGTGATTTGTGCGTTTTTCGTTGTTAGGCGAAATTGTTGAGATTGTGTTCCAATCCCCAACAATAGAGTCTACAGTATAAGTAAATTTAGATGAGCTACTGATATTATCTCTTCAACTTGTATGTAAGCTGCTTTAAAATTGCTTCAACAAGGCAAAATTGCATAGGCTAATATGATCCATGGTAAATGATCTTTGCTTCTTGCTTCTAGTAAATGTAAGGATTAAGGATATGGCCCATAGTTATTGAATGTCTCACCCATTTATGGCCCATAATTGTTGGTTCGCGCAAACGGACGATGATAGATTAACAAAAAAATTGTTTGATGTATCACCAATTTAACTTTGTTATGTATAGAATACCATCTTCATTAAATGCATTGTCTTCATCTTTTAATTGATGATGGTAATTAGAGGATTCAATATATATAAAGAGGAGGAAATCTTCCCTATACCCATAACAGAAAAGACAGATTCAACCTTCCATCACTGAGAATTAAATGGCATAGAAAAATTAAAAGGGTTGAGAGGAGAATCCATTTCATGGATTAAAGCTAACTGAAGTACGTTAAAGTACGTTATTTCATTGGTATTGTAGTTCGATTGGTCAAAGCATCGCCTCGTCAAGGCGGTAGCTACAGGTTCATTCATATTGATTAGAGACAAATTGAAAGCTAAGCAAGGTTAATTCTAAAAATTACATTGGAAAAAATAAATAATCATTTATATTTTGCGTGTTAAATTTGTTGAAATTTTGTGAATTCATTGGTAATTAAATTTCAGAATTCAATTGTAGAATTCAATTGCAATTGAATTAGCAATTCAATTGCAATTGAATTAGCAATTCAATTGGCAATTAAATTCTGAAAATCAATACCACTCATGACTATTGATTTTTTTGTAACCCCCTCCATGATGGAAGGCATATATATGCTGTCATCTCATTCAGAGAAAAAAAAAGCAGAGGAGAAGAGAAGAAGAGATAAAACAGAGAACAGAGAAGAAGACAGTAGATGTGAGAAATGAGAGATACAACTCAGATTATATTGCAAGCTGTAAGAGAGAGAAAGACAGACGGAGTACGT
>JAOTRH010235377.1:0-10023 GCA_034768845.1 Heliamphora exappendiculata | reverse complement strand
CGGAGAATCCGGCTCGCGCGCCTTGAGTTTTTTGGCAGCGGCCATCGTCGCACGGCTATTGGGCGTCATCGAATTCGGTGGCTTCTCGCTGATCCAGGGCTGCTTGGCCATGTTCATGACCTTTGCCGCCTTCGGGATCGGCCACACGACCGCACGGTACGTTGCGGCCTTGAAGACCAGTGATCCGCTCCGCATCCCAGAGATCGTAAGTCTATCGGTTCTGCTTTCGACGGCATCCGGGCTCTTGTGGATCACAATCATGTGGCTGGCCGCACCGACACTTGCGTCTGTCGTTCTGGATGCCCCTGAGCTCGGGACAACGTTGCGCCTGGCGGCGCCGGCGCTTCTGTTTGCATCGGTGGCCGGCGCCTTCAGCGGCGTCATCGGAGGCATGGAGGCTTTCGACTGGCTCGCAAAACAGGCATGGATGGTGGGCGTCGCAACCTTCGTAGCGGTCGTCGCGGGCGTCATGGCTGGGGGGCTCAACGGTGCGGCCCTTGGCATGGCGGTCGGAGAAGCCGTGCACATGGCACTCGCGGCGTATGGCGCGAGGGTGTCGTGCAAATTGCAGGGTTTGCCTCCGTTTGCAGGAGCTGGCTTTGGACATGCCAAGATCTTGTGGATGTTCAGCCTGCCCACCGTCATCAGCGGGGTGCTCCACGTTGGCGTTCTCTGGATCTGTCAGGCAATCATTGCGGGCGCTGGCGGCGCTCTTGGCGAAATCGGTGTTTATAGCGCGGCCCAGAAATGGATGACGCTGGTGACGTTCGTGCCGACTGCCGCATCTGCAGCCGTGGGGCCGGTGCTCGCGAGCCTAAGCAAGAACGGCGACAGTCACTCCACGACGACACTTCGTGTGGCGGCACTTCAGGCGACAGCGTGCGCAATTCCTGCAGTGGCCGTCGCATCCTACGCGACGTTTGCCATGGGCATATTCGGAACAGAGTTCGTCCAGGGAGGCCAGGTTCTCGTTGTCATGATGGTTCTGGCGCCCATCAGTGTGGTCGTGCGGCTGACGTGGAGTTCCTTGTTGAGCCTTGAGCGTGCCTGGACGTCGTGCCTGCTTTGGCTCCTCTGGGCACATCTGGCGGTCGGCTTGACCTGGCTGTGCCGGGCGGAAGGGGCGCTTGGGCTGGCATGGGCGATGTTGATCGCCTATGCGATCACGCTTGTAGCCTATTGGGTTGTCCTCAATGGCGCTTGGCGTGCATTGGGGACCCGCCCCTTGTCGACGGCCTGAACTACGCTCAGGGAATTCGTACATTCGCGACCTGGTTCAGGTATGCGGTCACCACTTTTTGGCACGGCGTCTGACGCCGTGCTCCAACGTGCTTGATCTTGGCGGCAATCGGGGGAGGTTCGCCCAGGAGGTGCAGCGGCGTTGGGGTGCGCAGTGCGTGTCGGTAGAGGCCAACCCGGCGCTCTGTGCCGACTGGCCGGCAGGCAACCCTGTGATCAACGCCGCGGTTTCTGGTCGGGCGGGGACGGTCACCTTTTGTCTCTCCGACAATAGCGAAGGTGGTTCGTTGTTCGCCACGACGCGAGAGCACAACGGACGGCAGTTGCAGGTCCCGGCACTGTCCCTGGATCAGATCGTAGAAGCGATGGGGCGCGGAGATATTGCTCTTGCGAAGTTCGACATCGAGGGCGCAGAGATCGATGCGCTGCTGCATGCGAGCGAGGCTGCCCTGCGTCGGTTTGAACAGATCAGTGTCGAGTTCCATGATTGTTCAGTCGCAGATGTGAGTGAGGCCGACGTCAAGAAGGTGAGATCCCGCCTGGCCGATTGTGGCTTTGACGCCGTCTCTTTCTCGCGTCGCGATACGGACGTGCTCTTCATAAACCGGCGCGCAGGTCTTGCGTCGAGGCTGGAACTCACGTGGCTACGCTATGTCATTCGCAATTGCAGAGGATTGACGCGGGTCATCCGGCGCATGCTCGTCGCCCAGCCGTAGGCATTGTTTCAAGTGAACGATTTTATCATCATCATGGTCGCGGCAATCTCCGTCGCTGCGATCATTGGGTCTCTGAGACGTCCGGGGGGCTGCCTTCGCTATCCATTTCTGTGCGGCGCCCTCTATCTCACGTGGATCGTCCCTAACCTTGTTGGGCTGAGTGGCGACGTCACGACCCCTGAAGGCGGATTGACCTGGCTCGCCATCATGGTTGTGCTGTGCTTGGCAGCAAGCCTAATCGGCTGGCGGGTTGGCGCCGGGCGGCAATCGTCGCCACGGGCGATAGCGGCGATACGCGGCAGGAGCGCCATAGGTAGAATGTTCTGGCCAACCGCCGGGCTGACCGCGCTCATGTTCGTGCTTCACGCCCTGATCGGCCTGCAGCCCGTTGAAGCGCGCGAGCAAACCCAATGGTCTGGTCCCCTTACGATCATCGCCTTCTTTCTTTCGCTGGCTGTGATGAGTTTGTACTTGTCGCTCCGCATCGCATTGCAGGAACGAAGCATACGAGCATTGCTGCTTGCTGGCTCCAACGTGCTGCTGACCGGCACAACGGCCTTCATCGCACTGCGGCGGGGGATGATCATCGATTGCGCGATTGCCGGGGCTGCGGCGCTGTGGTTCGGCGCCAGAAGACAGGTGCCGATAGCTTTGCTTGGCATTGCAGTGGTCGGCATGGTGCTTGTGACATATGCCATCGTGCCGTTGCGCAGTGCTGCGAAGGACATTGAAGCGAGGACCGGCAGCAGCGTTGGTCTCCTCAGTCCCGAAGTATGGCAGCAGGTCGATTTTGCGGACGAAGTTCAGAGTTCAGCGGGGCAAGCCGTTGATCTTGCCAACGCCGCGCACCTGATCGACTACGCCAACAAATGGGGCCGATTCACCTTGGGCCAGCAGAGCTGGGATGCCTTCGTGTTTCGTTGGGTGCCAGGGCAATTGTTGGGCGTCGACTTCAAGAACTCGCTGATGTTCAAGCCGGGGTCGGATCTCGCGCAGATCGAAGCCGAGTACGACATCAACTGGCTTCGGCTTCGCATATCAAGAGTTTTGGCTCTTTGGCTGCATCTACTTTCTGGTTATTGGCGCGGTTATGGGGTGCCTGTGGTCTCGCGCCGAGGCTGGCGATGTGGAGGCCCAAACGCTTTATGCGACTTTCGCGGGAGGGGCGCTTCTCTCCGTCACTCACCACGCGATGTGGCTCATCATCATGATGCCGCTGTATCTGCTTGCTGTTTCTGTCTTGAAGCAGGTGTCGGGCCGTGGGGCGGCTCTCTCGATGCCCCGTGGACGGCATCGCATCTTCGAGGGTTGACACCGCAGTGCCGGGACAAGTGAAGGCTGCGGGGCCTAGAGAGGTCCTTAGACAGTCTGACGCGTTGCCGCGCTTTATCGTGGTTCAGATGGGCGCGCGGCGCGATTACGCCATCCCAGATGCGTTCGAGCAGCACGACATGCTTGAGGCGCTCTACACCGACCTCTGCGCGACCCGTGGTGTGGGCCGCCTTGCATCTCATCTTGCTCCATGGCCGCTTCCCATGCGCCGACAGCTTTTGGCGCTCGCCGCGCGACGTCCACCGGCGGGAGTTGCCGGCAAGACAAGGACCTTCGATTGGCCCGGTCTTCAGGTCGCTCTGGCTCGACCAGCGGGGACGCCTGTCGACGATCCGAGGGATATCGAGCGATACACGAGGACCCGCGAGACGCTTTGGCGAGAGATGATCCGGGGGGGATACGGCAATGCCACCCACATTTACTCCATGCACGGTGAGGGTGGCTCATTTCTTGTCGAGGCTAAGCGGCGCGGGCTCCAGATCGTCTCTGAAGTTTTCATTGCGTTGTCTGCCTACAACATTGTCCGGGCCGAGATGCGATCATTTCCGGGGTGGTGCAGCGACCCGTTTCCCGGCGCGCTCGACCCAATGCCTGTCCGATATGGCAACGAGAACATGCTGGCGACCTCGGATGTCTTCGTATGCCCCTCTGAATTCGTTCGGGATGACCTCGTCGCGGTAGCGGGTGTCGCACAGGAGAAGTCCGTGGTCGTGCCGTACATGGTGGGCAAGCAGTGGCTCGAACTCGACAATCGGCCGGAGCCGGGGCGCGTTCTCTTTGTCGGCACGGCCGACCTCAGAAAGGGCATCCACTATCTCGCCATGGCAGCCGATCGTCTCCAGGCGAGGAAACGTCGCTACAACTTTCGAATTGCTGGCGACGCGGCGCCGGAAGTCACTCGGCAACCGCTTTGCAAGAACCTAACGTTTCTCGGGCGGGTGCCGAGAAAGGAGATCGCCGCAGAGTTCGCTTCAGCGGATGTGCTCGTGCTGCCAAGCCTGGCAGAGGGTTCGGCAGGGGCCACGTACGAGGCGCTTGGGGCGGGCGTCCCCGTCATTACTACGAATGCGGCTGGGTCGGTGGTCCGCAATGGGCTCGAAGGGCTCATAGTGCCTGCGCGGGATGCGAACGCACTTGCGCAGGCGATCGAAAGGATTGTCGAGGATCGAGATCTTCGCCAACGAATGGCCAAAGCAGCACGAGAACGTGCCGCTTGCTTTGCTCCAGACCGCGTGGCCCTGCGGCTTATCCGAGAACTGGGATGGGGCGATACCTCTCATTCGGCGACGCCCTGAAGACCCGTTACTGTTCACGATCGCTCGCGAGGCCTTACCCGATTGGCGCCGCATCATTCACTGATTGCGTGCTGACGTTTGGTGCCTCTTGCGAGTGCTTCTGAGACGTCAGTGCCGAAATCCGTGCTCCACGTTCTGCCTGCCGCTCCCTTCGGGGGCGCCCAGCGGTTGGCCATAGACCTAGCGGCCGCTCAGGCGATGCGCGGCATCGACGCCTCGATCTGGTTCACGAACGTTGGAAAAGAAGGCCGGGATGCTGCGGCTGAGAAAAAGCTGCGTGCGATCAGCCCCACCGATAGCGGAGGAAGTCTCTTAGGGAAGACGCTCTCCCTGAGGACCGAGTTGCGAGAGACAGCGGCCAGTATCGTCCATCTCCACCTTCCGCCTCCCTGGCTCGCCGCGTCTTTGCCCCTGCGGCGCAACTACGGCCTAGTAAGCCATCTTCACGTGGATCCGATTGCACGGCCACGTCGGATGCCTGTCCCACATCTCATGCAACATGTGCAGGCAAGAGGAGTACTGTCGCGCAGCGATTTGTTGATCTCCATCAGTCGATGGATCGAGGCGGAATGGTGCTCCGCTTACCCTTCATTGCAGAAGAAGATTCGCATCATCTACAACGGAACCTGCATGCCAGCTGACGCAACATTCCGCACGCGAAAGGATGGGCTCGTGATCGGGATGGCGACCCGACTGGTGCCTGGCAAAGGCGTCGAAGAATTCCTCGAACTTGCAGGACGGGTTCATGAGATGGCGCCCAAGATCCGATTTCGGGTCGCAGGTGACGGGCCGATGCGGACCGACTATCACAAGCTTGCTCGCGCTAAAGGCATTGATGATGTGCTTGCCTTTTGCGGCTTCGTGAAGGACATCGCGAGCTTTTGGCGGGATGTGGATCTCGCTGCATTCACGGCACCCGCCGAGCCTTTCGGACTGAGGTTGATAGAACCTATCGCGCACGGTGTGCCCGTCGTCGCGTATGCGAATGGAACAGGGTCGGATGAAATCATCGCACGCTGTCGCGGCATCGTGGCGAGGGACTATGGGAACGTCAATGAGCTTGCCCGCGTTGCGGTGGATTTATGCCAATCGGACGAGCTGCGCAGTCGGCTTGTCGAGGACGGCCTCAAGGACATTCGGCTGGCCTTTTCGATAGAGCGAATGGAAGCGGACGTTCGCTCGGCCTACCAGGACGTGCTCCACGCTCCGGCCGCGTCTTCGGCTCGGAGTTCAATTGCCTAAGCGCCCAGTTGTATTCGTTGATGCGAATGCAATCTGGCACCGTCGGATCGCCGAAGCACTTGCCGAGCGGCGGGACACGGTCGCGGTGCTTCCGCGTCGCTATTTTGGCGAGCAGCCTGATCGCCTGCTGGGGTCGAAATCCGAAGACCGGCAAGCACTCCGCCTGTACCACCTGTCGGCGATGCCCGGCTGGGCGTCAGTTCTCTCTGCCGTTGGTCAGCTGCAGATAGCTCGATGCGTCGACGCGGTTGCGAGCGAGCTGGATTGCCAACCGGTCGTCGTTCTGACATCGCCGGTCTACAAGCGTGCGGCCAGACTTCTGCAGGGCCACTACCCGCTGATCTACTACTGCGCCGACGACTACCGCGAGTACAAGGGATTTGGCGGCCCGCGGGTCGCAGAGGCAGAGGCGGAGATCATCAGGCGTTGCGCGCTCTCGATCTTTGTTTCAGAGGCGCTGCAGCGACGGGCCGTTTCTGACTATGGCGTGCAACCGGCGACGACCCTCGTGTCACCGAATGCAACAGAGCCTCGCTTTCTACGAGACGCCTGCAAGGCTCCACGAACACCGGTGCCTCCGGCAATCCTCGCCGGCCGTCGTCGTCCCATGGTCGGCGTTCTGGGGGGATTGAGCGACCGGTTGGACCTTCAGCTGTTGCTGGCGGTCGCAGACCTAGATGAAGTTGGAACGCTGGCGATCATTGGATCGGTCAGTCCGGACACGGCCTCGACTGCTCTGCAGCTCCGCGAAAGCGACAAAGTCATCATTGCGGGCGCGGTTCCGCATTGTGAGATGCACATTTATGCGCAGGCGTTCGATGCCGCGCTCATCCCTTACGCACATACTGCATTGAACTATTTCTGTTCCCCGCTGCGTCTTTATGATCACCTCGCAACACAGGTGCCCATCTTCGCAACTGAAGCTTGCGATCAGATCAACGCCTTCGGCAAGCCGATCGTGGTGGGTGGACCCCGAGAGCTGCCACAATTGATCGCCCACTCGCTGCGATTTTCGGCGCTGGCGCAATTGGGCACGGAGATGTCGCAGCCAATTCTTTGGTCCTGCAGGGCGGCGAAGCTGCTCGACGCAATCGATGCCCTGTAGAGGCAACGGTTATCCTTAGGGCGCGTCCCCAATGCTTTTCGACTGCCTCCAATGTCCGCCAGTCTCGCGGTTCGTGCTCGGTTGATGCTTTAGCCTTGAGCTGTTTGCATCGTGCCTTGGGCAGGCGCGAGAATGCTGGAAAACATGTCATGCTTCGCGGATCAGCCGAGCCCGACATTTGATGCCGAGCACTTGATGCGCGTCGCCGTCGTGTTCGACAACTTCGGCCCCTACCACATTGCGCGGCTAGCCGGCGCCGCCAGATACATGGATGCGCTCGGGGTAGAGGTGGCTGCAACAAGCCGCGAGTACGACTGGCTCCCACCCGAGTTGCCGCCCGCGCTCAAGCGCGTGCGCCTTCTCGACGCGCCGGATGCCCGTTTCGACGGGAGTCGTCTAGCAGCCGCCTACGCGGAGCGGGTAGGCTCTTGGCGTCCCGATGCCATCGCTCTGCCGGGATGGTCTTCGATGGCCGCATTAGTCGGCGCACGCTGGGCCGCCAAGCGGGGGATACCGGCCATCGTCATGTCAGAGACGAACGCTGCGGACTTCGCGCGCCATGCCGTCGGCGAATTCGTCAAGCGCCGGCTGATAGAGCTGTATCGGGCCGGGCTCTGTGGAGGAACGCTCGCGCGGTGCTACCTCGAGCAGCTGGGATTGGCCGCCGATCGGATCTTTCTCGGTTACGACGTGGTCGACAATGATCACTTTGCGCGAGGTGCCGCTCGGGCGCGCGGCATGGGTGCCATGCCTCAGGGCATTGATGCCGCGCTGCGCGGTCGCTATTTTCTCGCCAGTTCGCGCTTCGTGCCGAAGAAGAATCTGCCGAGACTTATCGAGGCGTTTTCGCGATACCGAAGCATGGCGGGCGCATCTGCGTGGCCGCTGGTGCTGCTGGGCGACGGGGAGAAGCGTGAGGCGCTCGAGCGGCAACGCGACGCCTTGGCCCTCGGGGCATCACTGATCATGCCAGGGTTTAGGCAGTATGACGAATTGCCCATTTTCTACGGAACGGCTGGAGCCTTTGTGCTTGCCAGTACTACGGAGCAATGGGGTCTCGTCGTCAACGAGGCGATGGCGTCGCGCCTACCGGTACTCGTATCGACGCGGTGTGGTTGCGCCGCTGATCTTGTCCAGGATGGTTGCAACGGTTACACCTTCGACCCGTACGACGTACCAGGCTTGGCGAACCGCATGCTGGACGTGGCCGCCGAGACTTGCGACCGCGACGCAATGGGACAAAAGAGCTTCGAAATCATTTCGCGCTGGTCTCCCGAAACCTTCGGCACCGGGCTGCGACGTGCCGCGGAGGCTGCGCTCGCTGCGCCGAAGGTTTGCCCGACGGTTGTCCATAAGGCTTTGCTGTGGATGCTTGCGCACCAATAAGGGTCGGCGTGCTGACAGCGTCGATCTCCCGGCGTGCAGGCGGCCTCTTCGGGGCACTTCCACCTCTCGTCAGGGGCATCGAGGGCGCCGGTTGCGACGTCAGCGTATTCTCCATCGGTTCCGCGCACGAAGGCGTCGCCGAGCATTGGAGCAACGTGACGCTGAACACGCACGCGTGCCGTGGTCCCAAAGCGTTCAGTTACGCCCCGGAGCTTTCGCGTGCCGTCGATGCCGCTGCCCTCGCTCTTGTCCACACCCACGGCCTGTGGACCTACCCTTCGGTGGTGGCCGCGCGCTGGTCGGCGCGCTGGATGCGGCCGCGGGTCGTTTCCCCGCACGGCATGCTCGATCCCTGGGCTCTGCGCAACTCGGCCTGGAAGAAGCAGATCGCGGGCTGGCTCTATGAGAACCGCCACCTTCGGGAAGCGGCCTGTCTGCATGCGCTTACCACTGCGGAGCATGCGGCCATCCGTGCGATCGGCTTGACCAATCCCGTGGCCATCATCCCCAACGGGATCGATCTACCAACGGCCGACACCAGGGTTGGCACTCCCGAATGGGCCTTGGATCTCGACCAGAATGATCGGCTGATGCTGTACCTCGGTCGTCTCCATCCCAAGAAGGGCCTTGAAAACCTTGTTCGCGCCTGGGCGCAGGTGCAGCACATCTCCGGGCCGGACGCAGCCCGCTGGCACCTCGTCATCGCGGGTTGGGACGAGGGCGGGCACGAGACGCGGCTGAAGGGTATGGCGGAGGGTTTGGGGCTCGGCGGCACGGTGCGCTTCGTCGGGCCGCAGTTCGACGCCCGGAAGGCCGCTAGTCTGGCACGCGCCGATGCGCTTGTATTGCCCTCGCTGAGCGAAGGCCTGCCGATGGCAATCCTAGAAGCGTGGGCCTACTCGCTGCCGGTGGTCATGACGCAGGCGTGCAATCTCCCGGAAGGTTTTGCGGCTGGCGCGGCAGCGGAGATAGAAGCCGAGGCGGCTCCCATGGCCGAGGCATTGTCTGCCTTCTTCGCGCTTGGGGATGAGGAACGTCTCGCCATGGGCCATCGCGGCAGGCTTCTGGTTGAGGAACGCTTTGCATGGCCCTTCATTGCGGAGCGCATGGCGCAGGTCTATCGCTGGCTCGTCGCCAAGGACCGTCCTCCCGATACGGTACGCCTGACATGACGATTGTCCGCGTTACTCGATATCGGCGCGCGGCCTTGTCGTCGAACCTTGCCCGGCCGCTATGATTGAAGACTTGACGCCGCTCATCATTACGCTCGACGAGGCGCCGAACATCCGGCGCACGATCGAGAAGCTCCTGTGGGCGAAACGGATCGTGGCGGTCGACAGCGGCAGCACGGACGGCACGCTCGATATCCTGCGGTCATACCCGCAGATTGCCGTCATCCATCGCGACTTCGACAGTTTTGCCGGCCAGTGCAATTTCGGGCTCAGCCAGGTGCATACGCCCTGGGTGCTTTCGCTGGACGCGGATTATGAACTGAGCGACGCGCTGGTGACCGAGATCGCCTCCTTGCGGCCAAGCGAAGCGGATGCGGGTTTCCGGGCTCGCTTCGTCTACCGCATTTTCGGCCGCTCGCTACGGGGGTCGCTCTATCCGCCGCGCGTCGTGCTGTACCGGCGCGACCGGGCGACCTATGTCGACGAGGGGCACGGCCATCGCGTGACGCTGCCGGGCGGGATCGGGGAATTGGCCG
>JAOTRH010235366.1:0-10023 GCA_034768845.1 Heliamphora exappendiculata | reverse complement strand
GAGACGGGCGATGGAAGTCGGCGGCGGAGAGAGGGAGAGTGACCGAGGGAGAGAGAGAGAGACTGGGGTGTAGGGTGCGGGAAGAGAGAGAGAGAGAGAGAGAGAGAGAGAGAGAGAGAGAGAGATTGGGGTGTAGGGGCGGGAAAAGAAGAGAGAGAGAGAGACAAAAGAAAGAGAAAGAGACAGAAGAGGGACTAGGGGAAGAGTACTTTTGTTAATTAATTTTTTTGTTAACGGTGTTTAAAAGTAATTAACGTTAAAAAGTGTCCATGTAATTATTTTAAACAAGTGGGTTTAACTGTATTTGATCGAAATTTTAAAAGAGTTTAGTGTAATTTTTTCTTAATATTAATAATTATATATAATTGGTAGTGGTAGTAAATAAGTTATGAATAAGATATATTTTTATATTTTAAAAATGTTAAGAGTTTGAATTAAATATTCTGAGAGTTTGTGTTTTAATTTGATTTTTTAATTTTTTAATTTTTTTAACCAAATATGTAACTTTGACTTTTTTTAGCATTTTTAATCAAAAGGACAAAAAAATGTGATTGCCAATCATGCCATAACAACTTCTGTTATAAATTATAATTATTTTTTATTTTAATTATAAGTTAATATATTTATTAAATACTCACAACTTTTATTATAAATTTTAATTTAAAAATTATTAATTTCAAAACACGCTGTTGAAGTCTGACAACAATTTCAAATCATTTAATATTTTTATTAATTAGCAGTGCAAAAAAAAAATCTAAGAGCGAAAAATACTCCCAAACTAGTTATTTATTTGCCGTCGGTTTCATAGAAACCAAGAACCGGTTTTTTCAAGTTATATATATAGTGAATTTCTTAGATTTTAGTTTTTGAATTTTCTTAATTTTAAAATGGATGATTTGATCACAAATTACTCATTCTAAAAATGTAATGCAATAAGGATAAATTTTAATTTTTTTACCTTTTCTAGTTTCTCAACCAAATTAAGAGATGACGGGGTGTTTTGGCAATATTATTACTAATAGTTTTTAATTTTTTGTTATTAATTTTTGTTATAAGTTATAAATTTTTTTAAATACTCACAATTTTTATTAAAATTTATAATTATTTTTTTTCTATTCTAACTATACTAAATACTCATAATTTCTGTTATAAATTATTAATTTCAGTAATGTCAAACTCAACCAAAATTTTACACAAATAATTCAAGTAAACTGCCAGCAATTATATGAGATAAAACCAAAATTTTATATAACATGTGTTGTTTTGGAATACTCTTATGAGATCTATTCAATCAAGATCCATGATGAATACCAAAATTCTTATAATAAAAAATAAATAAATTTTATTATATATGTCTATTTTATATAAATTTAAATATTTTAAAATACCATTGTCGTGATATGTCAAATAAAACTTTTAGTGAATATCAAAATTTTTATAAAAACAAACAAATAAATTTATTTATCTATTACTTAGTCTGAATAGATTTATTTATTATTTTTCTCACACGCAACTCCTCCATTGAAGAAGAGAGAGAATTCAAAACACAAATTCTTAAAAAATAGAAATGGGAAGCTATTTGCTATTCAATGATGTGTAAAAATACTCCACAATGTTCGGAGGGACTCCAAATAAAGGTAAAAATATCTTAAAAAGAATAAATTATTTTACGAATAAATAAAACAAAAATAACGAGCAACCTAAGTCATTAAAAACAAAGGGTGTCGTATTCGTGAGAGAAAGAGTCTCCAATCCTCACTTATAAATTTTCTCTTAATTAAAGAGATTTTAAATTTATTTTAATAAATATATATAAAGAGATTATGAAGAAAAAAAAAGATGAAAAAGTCATTTTGTGAGAGAAAGTTGATTTTGTTCATGTTTTATAATGAATTTTTGTCATTTCTAATGAAAACTTCTTTACTTTTTAAATTACAGTAATTAAGAATAATTACCCAAAATACTTTTTTGTTTCAAAAAGAAAACCATAGAACTTTCGGGAGACAAAACATGTTGTTATTAATATGAATTGAAATTATATCCCACAAGATGTAATAGTTAGTCTGATGCCAATTCATAATTAATGATTCTAGAGCACTCTTAGCCATAAATCAAGTTTATGCACTAGTCTGATGCCAGGGGCATTTTTGCACATTCATAATTAATAATTCTAGAGCACTCTTGGCCATAAATCAAGCTTATTGACTTAGTTCAAGGACTTCTACCAAAAGTGGGTAGCTTAATTTTCTAGCTAATTAAGCACGACTTCACAAAGAAATTGTTTGACATTTAGAGAATATGACATTTACATATATATGTATTATGAACTCTTTTAATGTAATGTTATATCAACGTGTAATAATATTAATCCTATGTTGTTGGATCACTCTTTAAATTTATAAATACATGATGTTCGTGTATTAATTGAGCACACTACATCAACATGTTAACATGTCATTCATTACCTACGGAATAACTCTTTAAAGTTCACGAGTTTAGACTGCTCGACACCTTCTCAACTAGTTTGTATGTGAATTGTGATATGCTACACCTACAATAATCTAAAGTTATGATTTGTCTTGTTCAAACAAATTTACCACAATAATCTAAAGTTATGATTTGCCTTGTTTAAACAAATTTACTTTTCAATTTCAAATTCCTAACGAGTTAGCGTGTTCGTAATCACCAAATTTACCTTCCAATTTCAAATTCCTAACAAGTTAGCGTGCTCGTAATCACGGCCAAAATAAAATTGCTACCACTTGCCCATTCCATTTCTCTTACCAAGAAAAAAAATCTAAACTTTTGAGAGAATTAGTCCAAAGTTTTTTTTTCTTTTTCTTTAAAAGCCATATAAATAGGATTAACCTCCATTCGAAACCACTTAATTCTCAACACTCCTTAAGATTTCATTTTAGAAATCTAAAATCGACACGCAACGATTATTCAAACATTTTATTTCTTATGCCTCACAAAAAAATCATTTATGTAAAATCTGGATTAATCAAACATTGACAGATATATGACCGAAATGTAATTATTTTACAAAATAGACGATTTTAATTTAAAATTTACTATTTAAGTTTAAATTAATTATTTTGTAAAATAAAATATCTTATTTTTATATATTTATTCGAACGTCCAAGCCAAATGGCTCCACCACCACCGCCTCATCCGACATCTATTCAAGTTCTGATACAACCACCACCGCCCACGGCAGCTGAAAACGAAGGATTCTTACTTTTTTAGTTGGTGGGAGGGTCTCTCAATAGGTAGCTGTCACCTCTCATTATACAAAAGCAAGCAAGTGCAAGCTTAGGTTTTATTTAGACCATCTAAAAAGTTAATTTTTTTAATTTAAAAACATAGTTTTGAAACTATATTGTTTAATTTTTTTTTTTTTACAACCCATACTAAGAAACCAAAAAAACAAATAAAATTATTTCTCTACATCGATTTCCTCAATGGGTAACCAAACAAAAAAAAAAAAAAAACTTTTCGAAACCTGTCCATGTTTTTCTCATTTTCCAACCAGAACAAAACAAAAAAACACATACAAGAAAATTTTGAATAAGCATAATTATGCTTAATTTCATCAGTAATAATTTTTTTGTATCATTTTGTAAAACTTTTTTACTTTTAAATTCCTCTCATAGACAAGCCAAAAAGGTAAAAAAAAAAAAGAGAGAGAGAGAGATTGATCAGTGAATTTTTTTAATCTTTTAGTGAAAATATTCTGTTTTTCGAATTCTACTAGAAGTCAAAAAACCTTAATAAAAAATAATTAAAAAAAACTTAACCAAGAAAAATAATCAAAACCATGGCATTTTATCCCAAAATGTGCCCTCAACTTCTTCTATCTTAAATTTCTCTTTTTTATTCCCCTAACAAATTCAAGGACCACACATTCGGTAAGATGGGTCCCACCAAACCTCGAATAGCCACAATCAAAACAACAGAAATTCCAGTAACAATAATAGAGATATGAATGACAAAACATCAAAATCAGTCTAATTTCCTATCAGCAAGTTTGAGCATTGTCTTGAATAGAATACGGAAAAGGATTTTCACAAAGCAAATAAAGACTAGTATCTAACCACAACCTTCCTCAGTTTTGCCTCCGAAAATTGCAAGTTCACAAGAAAAATTAGGGGCTGGCTCAAGTCAAACAATAACGTATTAAACAAGTTAATTGAGGAAGATACCAAAAGTATGCACGTCAATAGGTCTCAATGTGTTGGAAGCCACACAATTTCGTATCAAGATCTATGTTCTCGAGATTTCAATCACACCAAACACCAAACGATTACTAATACATTGGGACAGAGATATATGCATATTTGAGACATAAAATTCTCACTCATCACGGCACCGGAACATCGGTCCTAAAATATGCACTCTGCTACGCGATTATGTCTCGAGTTTCATGCTCTCGAGACTCCAATCCACATGATACAGCTCTCAACGCATTGAAACAGAAGAACATGCAAATTTTGAGACATAAAGCTCTCGTTCATCACAGCACCAGATCCTCAGTCCCAAAATATGCATGACACTGCTGCACGACTATGTCTCGAGATTCAGATTCGTGTTCTTGAGATTCCATTCACATCACCAGGCTCTCAATGCATTGAGACAGAGAAATATGCATATTTTAGGGTTGGGGCAAAGAATTTTTGTAACAACCCAAATGGTTCACTGATCCAATAATTTGAATAAATAGTCTAACAACTGTTGTTCAAAATGCTTAAACCAAATTATTAGTATTAACTCACAATTTTTTTTTATATATCAGACTTAATTTCTATCTTCCACCGATGTGAAATAGAGTATTACAATATCTCCCTTGTCTCATAGCCCAAGTTTTTCTCCTGGTTGGGATTTAAATAGCAACTCATTAGCGGACACATAACAGCCTATAAGCGTGCACATGGTATACAACCTCGGAACCTCTACCCCTCTTCAGAGCCTCTATTCCTCTATTCAAACCATCACAGAATCCAACATGAAAACTACAGTTAATTCTGATACCATTTGTAATGACCAAAGTGAACCACTGACCCAATAACTTGAATAAATAGCCTAATAGCCGAGGTTCAAAATTCTTAAGTCAAGTTATTAGTAATAGTCTATACGTTTCTTTATAAATCAGATTTAATTCTTATTTTCGACCGATATGTGATGAAATATCACAATCTTTGTTAGTTGCTCCTATATCAGTGCAATCCCAAGACTCTTCATACTCCTCGTTTAAGAGATCTCCAAGCCCCTGACAGCATAAGCATAAGAAAGGATTAACCAACCTGTGGGGTAAAAAAAGGTTGGAGACAGAAGATCACCCACACCAGGCATTCGAACCCAAGGCAGAAAATATTTAATTTGTTTACTTCAACCAACTATAGACGAAGTTAGATGTCCACTTGAATGCAAAACCTACACTGAAGATTTTCTACATATTTCTATTTCTATCTCAAAATAAGGTTCTCAACTCACAAATTGGAGTTAGGAAAAAAAAAAGAATATCGACTTTGCCTACCAAAAATTCTGACCATCAGAACTGCTACTATGTAACGGGAACACTTCCTTTAGGCTGCTGCATGGTTCCTAGCGGTGTTCCTACAAAACCAGAAAACCATCACTCCTGCGAAAATCCAAACTCCCAAACCTCAACAGTATTTTCAGCCAGTTAAATGAAAAATAAAAAAGGAAAAGGAAGGAATGAAACCTACCACCTATTTATTACATTGTGTGTGTATAATGATAAATGCATGTAAATAGGCCCTGATTGGAAACCTTGGCTTTTTAGCTAAAAACGTCAAAAAGTCAAAGTTATTTGTTTGACAAAAAAGCTAAAAGACTAAAAAGTCAAATAAAAATACGAATTCTTAGAATATTCTATTTAAACTCCCACCACTTTTAAAATACAATAATACATCTTATTCATAACTTATTTATTATCACTATCAATTACATATAATTGTTAAAATCAAATATATAGATGGGTAAAATTGTCTACTTTGAACAAAAGAAAAAAAGTTAATTTTTTTACCTAAACAACTTAAAAAAAATTAGCTTAAAAACTAAGTTATCAAACAACCTACTTTGAACTAAATTTAGCTTTTTGACTAAAAACGCAAAAAAAATTAGCTTTTAAGCTAGTTGCTAATCGGACCCCATACATGTCTGTACATAACTATTACATATATATAAACAAGAAAAGAATCTCCACCCACCAAAAGGAAAGGAATGGAGTGAGAAAAATAGGGAGAAATTATATTTTCTAATTTTCAGAAAATTACTACAGATATTGTTTTAGACGTAATCAATTTTATTGCAGTTCAACTAAATGTTCTGGAGGGAAAATTGAAATCATAGTTGATGATGCTGACTGCTATATGATACAATAGTACATAAATTTGCAAACTCGTTCCCCTTGTCTTACTGATTTATCCGCTATGTCTTACTGATTTATCCGCTAAAACTTATGAACGCATGTGTTACATGGGCTCTCCAAAATATATTAAGTACCATGTTAGACACTCGAAACTTGGATAAAAATATAGAATATATGTACGATATTTTTAGTTGGATGTTTTTCTAAGAAGCATATAGAACTAAGTATAAACTCTCATATTATATATAAAATGCACTATGAAAACTTGTAAATACCATTTAACTTCAAAAAATAAAAAATATATATTAAAAAATTGAATATTTTGTAGCGTTTCCAGTGTTCTTCACATGAGAATTAAAAGATCCCGACACTTAGACACTTTTTGGCATCCGAGTCCATGTAACATAGATGGATACAATAAACAAATATTTCGATTACTGGTTTTGTATCTAAGACTGTTAGGGTCCGAGTTTTTTTCTGACGCAAAAGAGGAATGTAAATGGAGATGCAGTGAAGTTTTAAATGGAATACCTGAGTTTCCTGCAAAAGGAAAAGGTTTTGAAAGATAATTGCTTCTCATAATTCCGACAGGCGCTGTTTGAGGTCTTAAGACATTATTAGCAGGAACATGATTTGAGAAGTTTGTGGCTGGTATGCATCCTCCAAGTTTGCCCAAGTATGTGTCTGAACTGTCTGCAAGAATTTGATCTGGCTTTTGCACAGATGGTAACGAGTGTTTTTCTCTCTGGATCCCGTCAAACAAAAGCAGCTTGAAGTTAGTTTTTCTCCCAAAACATAGCAACGGGAATGCTGTATTAAGAAAATATATGAACTTATTGAAACTAATTAAATATATGACCCTTAACAACGCTGGATGGCGTAAAAAAATTCATATAGCCAACAAAGACTTAGTTTGGTTTGATTTGGTTTAATTTTCTACACCATATAAACTCCAACATACTAACTGCAAAACACTGATCATTTGAAATTTAAGCCCAAGACTAAAACAGCAGTTCACCGAAGTGTAATCTATTTGCCAGTAAATCAATTGCCCCCAACTATACACGCTGTTATCAAGATAGCAGGTAAGGTGGAATAACAAAACTCTGCTTTGTTTGGTCCACATTCTGGACTTGGGGTTTGAACCATGTGAAAATATACTCAATAAAGTTTTCACAAAATTAAAGTTTGCTACAATTAGACCCAAAATGAATTTAATATTATTTTTTAAAGTTTGGTAGACAGCACAGAATTTTCTAAGGAAAATGATTCTTCTTTCAAAAAGTTCTTTTAACCATTCTTTGACTTCTTAAATTATATCAAGGGGTTTTCTAACATACCTAAACACTTTTATTATATATTTTTTCTTATAAAATCTGTGAACACCTGCTAATTAATAAAGGCACAAGTATTATTTTTTTTACTGGAAAAATTTGTTGTGTAATCTTTTTTATACTGAAATATGAGCAAGGGTAGTACTATGGGTCAGATGTCATGCTATCAGAAAGCGCTCACCCCCTCACGAATTACATTTTGGAATGCACATTCTAAAGTACTACCATACCTTCATTCCGAAACGGAAAATTTAGCCATCTAAAGTAAGTCGTTAAGTCTTTTATATTTATTTCCTCAATATTTTTGTGGAGGAAATAATCAAATGTAATAGCCTAAAACCTAGAGAAGTGGAGCTTTGACCAGACAAAAGAAGATGAAATTGGTTATAATGCAAGAAAGGGTCTGAAACATAACCTCCACTACTAGTCTCTTAACATTAGCAGTGAGAAGGAGAAAGAAGAAAGAGCAGAAGCATGAAAAACGAGGAACCGAAGATTTTTGTTGCTTTAGTTTTGCTATGTAGCACATGCCGGTTAATGACAGTCCCAAAGTGAAGATGAGAGGAAGTGCTCAGTTCAATGATGGGAAGATGAGAGGAATTGCTCAGGTCAATGATGATCCCAGAGTCAAGCTGGTGCATCAAGGAGACAATCCATTTGAGCTAAATGGAGAACCGGTAGATGGTTCGGGGAGGTCTCAGGTAATGGTGATCAAAAGAAGCAGAGGTTGTAGAAGGAAATACAGATTTTCAGCTTCGAGATCCCGTGGTTGGTCGAGAAACTTCTTCAGGTGTCCAGAGAGAATCGTAAGTTAGGGTTTTTGGTGAGTTTGGAGTGGGGGATATCGAGTGTTGTCCTTGTGGTGTTGAGATAATCCATTAGGTCTCTCGTTGCGGGTGACGACAGTGATTAGGAGCAGGAGGGAGTTCGTTTACATTCCAAGCTCTTTCCA
Organism: Heliamphora exappendiculata; assembly: GCA_034768845.1. Lineage (NCBI taxonomy): Eukaryota > Viridiplantae > Streptophyta > Magnoliopsida > Ericales > Sarraceniaceae > Heliamphora > Heliamphora exappendiculata. Next base: position 1,343 of record JAOTRH010235366.1, on the reverse strand, counting down.
TGGAGATGGATGGAGCGGTTTTGCCTTGGTGTTGGGGGGTTTTGACCCAGGGGAGGGAAACGGCAACCAAAGTCCTTTATTGAGGTGGCAAAGTTCCAGCATTGACCTGAGGAGAACTCGCAAGTTTTGTTGAATAGGGACACAGGTTGTGGTGATGTAGAGCTGCCAGAAAAGTCGAAGATGGAGATGATGGAGTTCTTCAGCAGATGCCACATCAGTAGATTGGGGTGGGGTCCAAGAAGAGGTGGTTGAGGCTAGGAGGGTAAAGACATGGGCTGACAGGCTATGGAAGGTTCCGGCTGGATTTGACGTCAAAGATATGAGCGGGGATTTTTACCTTTTCACTTTTTCACGGAGGGAGGAGGCTCAATGTATTGTCAAACAACGTATTGTCAAACAACGGAGAACCTTTACTAGAAAGCCTTTGCTGCTGGATTGGTTGGATTGGTGGTATCCGGTCGGCATGTGCTATAGGTCGACAACAGAACCAACATTCTTCTGGGTTGGCGCTATGGGTCTTGCCATACACCTATAGAATATGGAGGTGTTCAGGGATATAGGAGATCAGTGTGGAGGTTTTTTGCGGGTGGAAGATGATACACAGTTGAAGAAACATTTCTGACGGGCTCACATCAAAGTTAAAAGAGGCAGAGTGTTTGTTCAATATGGACGCATGTGATTGCGATGTGGAGCTGCCGAAAAAGTCAAAGATAGAGATGATGGAGTTCTTCAACAGCTGCCTCGTCGGTAGATTGGGTGGGATCCAAAAACAGGTGGCTGCGGCTAGGAGGGTAAAGGCATGGGCTGACAGGCTGTGAAAGGTTCCAACTGGGTTTGAAGTCAAAGATCTGAGCGGGGCATTTTACTTTTCACTTTTTTGTCGAGGGAGGAAGCTCAAGGTATTGTCAAATGATGGTAGGCCTTTGCTAGAAAGCCTTGCAATTCGATTGGTGGTCTCCAACTGATACGTGCTATAGACCGAAGACAGAACCAACGTTCTTTTGGGTTAGAGCTCTTGATCTTTCCATATACCTATAGAATATGGAGGTGTTCAGGGCTATAGGAAATTGGTGTGGAGGTTTTCTTGGGGTGGACGATGATACGAAGCAAAAGAACCATTTTTGGTGGTCTCGCATCAAAGTCAAAGGAGGCAGAGGTTGTATTCTGGCGAGCTTCTTGGTTGTTACTGTTAATAGACATGATTAGGTTGAATGAAGGCGTTAACCTCAATAGGGTACGCAACGGTTTATTTATATAACAACGAGACCATACAATAATAAATGGTGTGCCCAACCACACCGGATAATAATAATAATAATAATAAAGCTAATATAATTATAATA
>JAOTRH010235345.1:0-10023 GCA_034768845.1 Heliamphora exappendiculata | reverse complement strand
TCCATGGAAGACAAAATGTCTCTCTGTCCAAGTTCTGTCCAAGATGGGATGCATATTGCAAAGTGGAACTGATCTCAGAGTTCTGGATTTGGGTCTTCAAGTTGGAGTAGAGGAAGTTAGAACTGAAGCTGTCATTTCTATGCCAATAATTGTTTTGTGGTCTGGTTTTGCTATCGCGACACACGTGTTCAAACGGCTTCAGTAAGTACCCAATATATATATATTTTTGTGCGCGCGCGCGTGTGTGACTACCATGCCTTTTTTTTTGTTGGTATTATTGACTACCATGTCTGTAGTCAAGTATGCTTTGAGATTGAATCTAGAGAAAAGGAGAAAAACGAGAAAAAATGAAAAATGCTTTTTGAATGTGTAATGTGAAGTTATGTTAAATGTGTCATTCACCAATTATGCAGATCAAGCCCTCGTGAATAACCAGCAGTCTTTTTTTTCTTTGTTGCCCACTTGTAGCATTTCCTTTGTCTAGGGGATTTAAAAGAGGGCTTTCTCTATGTCAGAGAGTTCGATTTGGGTCTAACATATACAATGATCTTGATCATTGAAGCTAAAACTTTGCGTGGTTTTTCTCAGAAAACTCGAAAGGCCCTAGGGCCAACCCCCCTCTTATAACTCCCCAGCTCCTATGCCAAAGAAGTTGAGTGCAAGGAGGTCATAGCAGAGGAGTTACCCAGATAGCCAGCTAATTAATAGAGAAGTCACCTTTAGACTCTTAAGTAGGGGAGCATGGAGGAAAGCATGCTAGGAGGCATGTCTTAGGCCTAGGTGACAGCATAGAATTTTCCAGATAGCCTAGAAAGGAAGGAAAGAGAAAGGCTAGGAGTGATGATGAAAATAAAAAAATACCAATGGCTTTATTTTCTTCATTTTCCCTTTTTTTTATTTTTTATTTTGATGTGAAACTTTTGATAATCTTTACTTGAACAGTTATGGTTTGTTCCGTGAAAGTATAGTATTTTTGGCTATTTTGTTGTTTATTTGTTAGTTAACAAGTAGCATAGTCATTTAAGACTAATTAGGGTTTTAGTTTGTGTTCTATTTATATCCTGGAACTTATGATTATGTTAAGGCTTTTGGTTAATATGCAATAATAGCATTATTTATTTCCTTTGTTATCATGTTCAAGTTAAACTCTCTCTCTCTCTCTCTCTCTCTCTCTCTCTCTCTCTCTCTCTCTCTTGCAGTGATATACAATTGAAAGTGATGTAGGTAAAACCATGAAGAGATGATTTAGTTTAAAAAATTCAAATTAATCGGTGATAAGAATTACGCAGTGAGATATGGTCTTCGTTTGCACTTATGTAGAAGAGAGAATTTTGAAGCATTTTTGGATATTTGAGATTACGGTAGACATGGAACTAAAGTAAAAAACCTGATTATATATCCTATTAAACTGCTTGTTAAATTTTTGTGTAATATGGTAGTGGTACTTATAATTTTAGAGGAACTCTTAAACTTGCTAATCATGTACTATAAATTATAGTGTGCATTTAACTAGTGTTATGGCCTATTGATAAATTTGAGCCAGTATGGTGCAGACACTGTTTCCCTACCAAAAGAAGCATTGAGTTATCACAATGTAGTCTTGTCCCAAATCCTAACTATTTGGGGTTGTTTACCAAACAAATGCTTCAAAGAGGAAAACAAGAAAAAGAAAAAAAATACTTACTTTAATTTACCTATCCTTCGGATTACAACATTTTGTTAATTGATCCATGTTTCCTTTAGCCGTCCTTTTCCTCTTTATCCTAGCGCTTTTTGGTTGAGTATAGACCTACGTGACCCAAAGTTGGGGAATAGGAATTTCCCTCAATTGTAGCCTATGCATGATTCCAATTCACTGATCCATTTATTTGGAACAAACAAAGGGGCATCTAGTGTGAGCATAGGAATAAGAAAGGGTCAATATTAGAATTTTATGTGCAGCATGGTTTGAATATTATATAATCAAACATGTCATTTGAGTCTTGTTTTCATGTGTTTTATAAGTTAGAATGCTGGTGGCTGGATTTAATGGCTTTTTATTTGGTTTTAGTAGTTAGGGGTATTTTGGTAGGTCATTGATGTTGGATACGACTATAGCATTGCCCGTGGGTCAAGTAATGTTTTATTTTCATGACATTTTAGTGGATCTAGAATATTATAATTAGGTGAATGTTTACTACTTTCCTATTTTTGAGTTAGTCCTAATAGAAGAAGTCTAACTACCTAACAAACTTTGAATATGTATGTATGATGTAATAATTTTTTGATTTATCAATAGAGAACTGAGTTTATGTAATCCGAGGTGGTGTTTATTTGAATTTGTAAATTGGGAGGAAGAAACACCTTGTCTTCCTCTTTGCTTCTTCTTCTTCTCCTCCTCCCCATTTGGTAAGTTTTTTCCCCCTTCTTTTCAAGTTACTGGTTTCAAACATTGAATAGCTCCAATTGAAATCTTAGACCTTTCCCAATCAAGGCCAAACTAGCTATTTTCTTTCAATTTTTTAATTAAATTAAAAGAAAGAAAAAGAATAATAATAGTAGAAGTTTTCTTGTCCCATTCGGACGGATCTAATCTCAAAATTTTCCATGACTGTTTATGTTTCTAGCATGACCACTTGATGAAATGTGGAGGGCAGTGGGGTAAATGGCCAATACTAGTCCACTGGAATGATTCCTCTTTGGCTGATAGATACTGTAACTGGTATTCATGTGATCGGTTCAATAGGTCTTTTCTTTTACGGTTCATATTCCAGATCGGTTCATACCTGCAGTAATTGGATTCTTTAATTCAGTTTTTAAAACCTTGAACTACTCTCTGTTTGGGCACTCCGATAGCTTTAAGCTGTCTTTTTTTGGAACTAAAACAATTTTAGCTGTTCTTTACTTTTGTGAACCTTTAGACTTGTCTTCTACTCTTTAGAACCCTATAATTTGTTCCATCCTAAACCAATCATTAACCCACAAATCCAATTCTAGGTGGCTTTATCATTAGTTTCCTAAAGTTGTCTTACATCTGCATGATCAATAAACTTGATATTCAATCTAATCTAATTTTTCTGTTAACCAATATATTGTAATTGGATTCCACGTAATGATGTGGGATTCAATCTAATCAACTAAAATAAGTATGATGGGGAAAAAAGGCCTTTATGCTTCCTTTACCTCCTGGTGTTGGGAAGGGTGGACTGGCTATAGACTTATTCCCTTGCATTATTTGCATGAAATGCCTGAGTTGAAGTACATAAATTGAGTTTTTAGTACTAGAAAGAAAAAGAGGGAAGGAAAAGAGGAGAAGAGAAAGATAAATAAGTGAAGAGGTTTTAGGATTCTAATTCAGCCCCCTCTACTAAGCATCTATCTATAATAAAACAAGAATAAGAGCAAATTACTAGAATACCCCCCAAACGGAAATAAGAATGAAAGTAACACTCTTAACAACGTGCATCTAAAATTCAAACACGAGCCTACTCAGGCATTCTTTAGAGCCCGGCATTTTACCATTGCATTAAGCAATGGTAAAATGCCAGAAGATGAGATGTTGAAGAACAAACCCTCAAATTGTGGAAAATTTGACAGGCAGAAAACAAACCCTCAAATTAAGCGAATCTATGATCAATGCCAAGGCAAGGACCATCAATATCTCAACCGAATTCAGTGCGTTGAAGAGGATGATGCCGCTGGAAATCATAATGTCCATCCAGCAGGCCCTTACAGTTAATTTACCCACATATGATATGAATCTATCTGACTCGCTTAGATCTGATATCTTCTCAGCCACAGAGCTTCCTTCAATATCAGGTATTGCCGATGAGGCTGAGATCTTTTCATCTCTTCAGTGACCCAAGAAAGTAAGCTTCTTGTATGATCTGTGGTTTGAATCAGATTGTTTGAATAGGTTCTTCACAAAAGTTTCTAAATATATTCCCATCTGATTCAGTGTTTTGTTGTTCAACTAGTTCAGGTTGGTAATGTGCCAAAATGGTGTAGGAAGTCCATGGCTTTTTTTTTCTTTTTGGACAAAATGCATTTATTAACAAATATCTTTGCCTTTTCGTGAATTTTTTTGATGGTAACCCCTACTAGTTATGTTATTGATGAAATTATGATCGCGAATTAGAAAAACTATTACCCCTCAAGAGTATTGCGTTTCAAAATTGCAGCGTGCCATCAGTAATATTGAAGCATGCCCGCAAGGCATTGCTGTTGGGGTTGGAGCATCACCATCTCTGCCACTCACTGTAGAGGGACAGGCACGTCGTTTGATTGCAGAAGCAGTTTCACACAAAAACCTTGGAAAGATGTATATATGGTGGATGCCTTGGTTTTAGGAGTTGCAAGCTAAGAAGTTTTCACTGCATCATTCATCAGGGCTAGGTATGCCATGTTGTTGGTTCTTATTATATTTTTGTCGGTTCCCATCTTGCTTAGATATTGCCTCTATTACTGAGTAGAGGTCAGTAAAAGAAATAATCCAGTTGTGGAGAAAGGCTTGACATGGCAGGTAAGTTTTTTGGGAAGACGCTGGCACTATTGAGAGCTAGAGGTCGAGGTGGAGGAGGGAAGAATTGAACATACATGACATAATGGAGTGAAGTTAAATGCAAGGTTATGAGCAGAGAATCATGGCAGGTCATCATGAAGAGGCCCCATTTATATAGGTTAAACCAAGGAAGGAGGCAACTCACACAGGAGGCATGTCATGTCTCCCTTCATTTGATCTCTCTGAGTTATGTCTGTCATGTCAGGTAACAGATCTCAATGGTTGTATGACTAGGCGACAGAGAATAGAGCACATGAACCATGGCAGGTGCACTGCATCTCTCTTGCTCTATGATACGGGCAACGAGGTGTCAAGAGTTTCGGTCAATGTCCATTATGTCCTAAGGCTGGTTAAGGGAGGGCCAATAACTCGATAGGGTTTTGGTCGAGCGGCCTTCACTAACTTTGGTTCTATTTTAGCTTACAAATCATTTATTCTCCTAGTGATACTAAACGAAGTTGTTAGGTCATGCTCCCAACCTAGTCATGTTGTGTTGAGTTCGCGTTCCGTAAGTGCTAGGGAGCAGAGAATAGAGCACATGAACCATCTAGACCCCAAGCCTTTGGCGTGGGAATAGCACACCCACAAGTGATGTGTGTGCGAGTGGGGCTCTTCATGCACCATTATGTGTCACGTGCGAGTAACGCTGCCACGAATGGTGGTGAGTGGTGGTCACGAGTGGCAGATACATGCTACATTACTCGCGCAAGTGGCTTACGCACGGAAAGTGGTCCATCAGATCGCATGGTGTGCGACTACTTGGTTTGTATCCACACCAATCTATTTATGTCTGTATTGCGTTGCTTTTCCTACCCTTGTCCGCGTGTGTTTGAAATTGTGACTTTTAGGTCTTTGGATAGGTTATATCTAATAGAGCTATGACTTGAGCATAAATGATTCTTGTATCATTTGGTAATAATCTTGTACATTCCCCTTTAGTATTTATGGGTATTTTATTTCATTTTGTTATTTACCAATATGATGCTCTAGCTTGTGGTTTGACCTGTTTTGTGAAAATGATGCTTTAGAGTTGTGAGCCAGTATCTGGAGCAGTTTGCAAGAAGAGAATTGACAAGCCAATTCTCAAACCCTAGGTAAAGATGTGTTCTTTCTTATTGTTTGGCACATGTTAATTTTTAAATGATGTCAGTTTTATTGTTTTGTGCATTCATCGAATTCTGTTGCATAGATTATGGAGTATTGTTCCAGTCATTATCACCATACTGATTCTAGTTATATATATGCTGCTCAGAAATGTAGTTATTTCTATGGTTGTAAACCCTGCTAACTTGAGATGAACACATGTAGAAGAATTTTGATGCATTAAAATGATGCACACTTGAGTCAAAAGCAACATAATTTATATAGATAGATTTTGATTGGAAAATATGCTTTGTAAATAACCTATTGCCTCCTGCCCACTCTTGATTTAATGAGAGATGTACAAATTTGCCATCTAATTTATTTTCTTGTTCACTTCCTATCCCGGGTGATTTTGCCTGCCGGACATGTTCGGTGGAATTGATTACTTCAAATGAGCTTACCATTAAAAATTTAACAATTTCCTTTTGTCTCTCCAATCTGACCGCACAATTTCCATATTAGTCAACCTTGGAAAGCTTCCTCATTGCCATGAGCTAATTCTTCTATTATTAACCTTAAACATCACATAACCAAACCAAACCAAACTAAATTAAGTCTTTGTCCCAATCAATTGGGGTCGACAACTTGAATCCTTTTATGCTATTCTATTATGTTAAGAGGCATATATGGCGAGAAATTGATGGGCTTCTCATAGATACATGTGTCTAGGCCTCAGCAGAAAGCACCCTTGCGTTGCTTAATGTTCACCAAATGGAAGTTGGTTTGTACATTAGATCTTTGCATTGTTCATCAAAATTTATAAATTGTGTCGGGAGATCCAAATTTGAAGATTTTAGCCCTTGGTTTCATGTGTTAGCCTCCTCCTGAGGTGACACTTGGACTTGTGAGATTTGGCTGCGCGTCAATTCTCTCTCCATGATAGAAGCTAATGTACATGGTGCTAATTTCGAGTGAACTCTCCACCCAATGCCCCCATCTCCATTAGAACCAACACATTTAAGCCTCCCTCGGCCCAGCCTATCAGATTCTTGCGAGTGTATTTCTTTTCTAATCAACAGTTGTTTGTCTAAAGGAACCCTAATTCTCCTAAATCGACCTTGGTCTAATGTAGGGTTGGTGAACCTCCTTGGGATTGGCACCGCTATTAGGAGGCATTCGAACAACTTCAAAACACTCTTAGGTGTTTGGTATTGCTGAAATTAATAACTTATAGATTATACTTTGTAGCAGAAGTTGTGAATATTTAGTAAATACGTTAGCTTGTAGTTAAAATAGGAAAAAAAAAGAAGTTATAATCTGTAGCAGAAGTTGTGAAAGTTTGAAACAAATTGTAGTTTATTACTAAAATTAATAGCAGAAAGGTAATAGCTAGCCCCAGAAGCAACGTCAAACACCGTAGGATCTCACAAGATCATTAGGGTCTTGTGGCTTAGTGGCTTTAGTAGAGGGTTTGTCAAGGTGGCTTGTTCCATTCTCATTTGAGGGACTTGCATGTTGACTTTGTATCCCGATCCTCCTTTACATAGAGCCTCCGCAGCTCCACCTCCACGCATAAACATGGTCTATCGATCTCCATCTCTTGCTCAGGCTCTGGCTTTCCATTCTAGGTCTTCATAACCACTTTGTCTCTCTCTTCCCTACAGTTGCCTTTGCTCTCAGTCATCCCATCTTCGGTGACTTAACTCCATCTCCACCACCATCATATTTCTCAGAAAGCTCCCTCACCAGCTCGCATAGCTTCAATCTCCACATTCTGCAGTTTTTTAAGTCAGAAAATGAAAATTGCACCATTCTGTTTTGTTTTTTCAAACCATTTGGTATATTATAATGATTATGTAAGTAGTGAACACAGAATAAGGATGCCTTTGCTGATGGGGAAGATAAATAATGTGATTTGTAGTAGAAGTGCAAGGATTATCAGGGGGACAAGATTCAGATGGCTCCATTATGATTTTTATATCATTTGTATTTTGTATTTTTCTCATGACAGGAAATAAAACAAAGATGAATTCCAATTACGAGCCATTCTCATATCTGAATACAACAATGAAAGCTGTATTTCTTTTCACGTGTATTTCTCCATAAGATACTCATATATTTATGTGTATGTTGACTGTCTCTATTAGCTTGTTCAATATTAAAAGTGTCCCAACTCGCAATCTTACAAGATCCCTAAATCCACCTGACAACATGTTGAATTTTTCTTTGCAATCTATCTGAAATGTTCCAGTCCTTGTCCTATGGGTTATTACACTTGGAGAACAGGGAGGATTTACTTTTAAGCCGTTTGATGAGAAAACAGATCCAAATATACTCCATCAGATGCTAGACTTTGTGACGATCATTATGCATGGCTCTCTTGCCTCTTTTGGTTGGCATTATCACACTTTCGAGTGCCCGATGTGATTAGAACCCCATGAGGCCATGAAAGATTGCATTGAGGCTATCATGATTTTTCTGCGATGGAGATTAGGTAAGAATATTGATTCTGGACTTATGTCTGGTGTCTCTCGATCTATTTGCTTGCTAGTTTTTTTCTTTTTGGTTAATTCATTTCAAATGATAGAGGAAGAAGTCAGGAGACTCAGGACCATTAATATTGCCTTACCCGTATAGAATGGGTACCAGATCAGTCAAGAGGAAGTATTCTTTCTACCAAACTCATCAACCGGTACTTTCATCCACTGAACAGTGGATATACAGCTGGATGCTGATATTGAGGAGTGAATTTAGGATAGAGAAAATAACAGTTTTTTTTTCTGCAAGACACCACTAAGGTGGTAAGTTAGTATCTTTCATTAATTTGGTATTATGTATTTCTTGGGTTGTATTCCGCTGATACTCCTTTTATAATACTCAGTACTTATCAGAAAAAAAAAGTTACTATGCACTGTAGGGATGAACTACAATCTGTGCCATTAAAATAGCAATCTACCGTTGCCTTGATTCTGTGCCCGAGAATGTAGGTGTGACTTTTTGACAGATCAATGCTGTTGAGGTCAAATTTTGCGGGCCAAATTGACAATGGTTAGAATATAATGGGTCAATGAGTGGGGTGTTGATGACCAATCCTCACCAAAATCAATTGCCCAATGATTTGCTAGGATAACTAGAGCTTATACTCTTCTTTTCTGGTGAGTTCACTCAAATGTCAGAATTATCCATTTCTAATTTCATTACAGAAGCAACTTGCATTGGTTACAGGAATATTTGCACATGGATTGGGGTGCATCCATGGCATGATCCAAAGGAGATGAGGAGATGCTCAAAGAGAGCCTTTTGGAATAGTGCGGTGAATTTTGTTTCTTTTACCCTTCTCCCCTTCCGTAGTTATGTCCGCGGAATATATTATTAGGTTGTATTTTTTTTTATGTAAAACATCATTTTAGATCTTTCACTTTGTTGTTAATATATATTTAGTATTAAGGTGTTAAGTAGTAATAATAACTTGTGGGAATACCCACAGTATCTATTATAGACTCTCATTTGCTTAATAAATACGTGTGTATGTCTCACAATGAGATACATGTTTTTTTGTATTTTTTTTTCTTTTCTAATATGGTATCAGAGCCATGAAACCCTAACTACCACGAAATCCTAACCATAATCCTACCCATCAGTGGCAAAACCCTAACCCTAACCCTAGCTGCCACACACCAGAACCTATCACCGTCAGAACATCTCGCCTACCCCCGTCGGCAACCCCGAAGGCCTCGCCGACCACCATCGGCTCTCCAGGAGCTTGTGCCGACCACTGTCGGCTCTCCAGGAGCCTGCGTCGACCACCGTCGACCCTCATCGGTGACTCCAAAGTTTGCGCCGACCCTCATCAAGCAAGCTTCGTCGCCCCTCGTCAATCATTCTAGAGGCTTCGCCGAACCTCGTTACCCGCTCCAGGGGTGTCATCGTCCACAGTTGGCGCGACCACAGAGGTCGCCGACCCTCGTCAGTCCCTCCAGGGGTGACGTCGACCACCATCCACCATCCGAGGAGCTTCGGCGACCACATGCGACCCATTCTAGGCTCTTGCCGACCTCTGTAGGCTCCTTCTGAGTCTTGTCGCCCGCTCCTAGCCTTCCGACAGATCTCGAACCAGTGCGACCAGGTTCTTCTTCCCTCATAGTGATGCCTGCTGGTTCCCTGATGCTGTGAGGGTATGGTGTGGTACTTTCTCATACCTTCGTGTGGATTGCGACGTGTATTTCATGATATTTTTTGGTTCCTTGTTGATGCACAAGGATGTCAGAGGATTTTGTGACCTGCGAATCTAATGTTGAAGTTGGTCGACAGCGTACCACAGATGTGTTTTCCTCATCCACACGGTTGGTAGATCGGCGACTTGATGGCGCCAACAGTTATGCATTATGGAAGAAAAGTGT